>PVLC010020965.1:15170-28381 GCA_004027655.1 Graphiurus murinus
TCCCAGCATTTGGGAGGCTGAGACCGGAGGATCCGGGTTCGCGGCCAGCCTCAGCTACCTAGTGAGGCACTCCGCAACTTAGTGAGACCCTGTTTCAAAATAAAGAATAAAAAATAGGGCTGGGGGTATAGCTCGGAGGTAGAATGCCCCTGAGTTCAATCCCCAGTACCGCAAAAAAAAAAAAAAAAAAAAAAAAAAACCTATGTTAAAATTTAATTGTCATTGTGACAGTACTGGGAAGTTGAGAAGTGATTATGTCATGGCGTTTCTGCCTTCGCAAATGGATTAACTATATTTGTGGGTGTGGGTTAGTTATTTCAGGAGTGATTTTGTTATAGGAGCAAGCTTTTTTTCACATGTGCTTTCTCTCCAAGTGATTTTTCTTTCATGCTATGATAACAAAAAGGCCCTCACCAGATGCTGACACCTTGGCATTGTACTTCCTAGCTTCCAAAACTGTGAGAAAGAAATATCTTTTCTTTATTATTTACCTAAATGACGGTACTCTGTAATAGCAGCAGAAAATCAACTAACTTCCTATGCAGTTAGGACAAGGCCATGTGATCAGCCAATTATTGCTTAGAAACTAATGACACAAATAGGCAGAAAGAGTGAAAAATCCCTTCTGGCCATGTGGCAGAAATATCCATTGTTTAGTGGCAGCTGTAGCAGTGATGACAGTGGTGACATCAAGTAACACTGACACTGCAAGTTGAGGCTTGCAGGTCCAGACTCAGTAATGGCAGTAGTGGTACTGTTCCCTCATTAGGCTCTGGGGACTAAAACTGGCTATGGTCTGGCTACCAAGTTTCATCTTGTTCCTGTCCATATTCAGAGAGAAATTCTCTAGGCTTCTTGGCAACTGTGTGAATTACTTACTTAGTTCCTTTTGACAAATTATTTTCCCATTACTTTCCCATTTAAATCAGCCAGTTTCCTTTGCTTACAAACAAGAACTCTTATTAGACTGCTAATAAATCAAGAAATAGAAATATAAGCATATTACTTGAGAAATAATCAGAACCCTAATGTCAATAGTGGTTAGCATGTGTACTCATCTACATGATGATTGACCAGTTATTTGTTTTTATTGCTCAATATTTTAAAAATGCCTTGACTAAAGAGATTATGCCATGTTTACAAATAGTAAGAATGCGCAATAGATATTAGTTGAATAAACAGAAATTATGAAGGAAGTTTAATGAATTCTTTTTCTAAATCACCTATGTTATAAATCTTCTTTTTTTTTTTTTTTTTTTTTTTTAATGATACTGGGGATAAAACCCAGGGGCATTCTACCTCTGACCTATGAGCTACACCCCACAGCCCTATTTTATTCTTTATTTGGAAACAGGGTCTCATTAAGTTGCGGAGCGCCTCACAAGTTACTAAGGCTAGCCTTAAATCTGCGATCCTCCTGTCTCAGCCTCTCAAGTACTGGGATTACAAGCATGCGCCACCATACCCAGCTTGTAAAGATTTTAACAGATTAAGATACACAACCTTCAATACTTGAATCAGTCTGGCTTCCTGAAGAAGATGATGAAGAAGGAAACACTTGATCATCTGAAGAATAAGATGTCACTGATCTATGTCGAGGTCGGTGGTGTTTTTGGTTTTGCTTTTTTTCTTTCCTTTGTTTGTGTTTGCCTCAGAGAGATATAACATGAAACATAATTGTTTTTCCAAACATTAACAACATGTTAGAGATAAACAAATACAATAACTAATGAAAAGTATTTGAAATTATCCAAAAGGCCTTAAAGCAAATACAAACTCTTACCTTCAAATGTGCGAGCCCCGGCATCTTCAGGACTTCTTTGTGTGGACTTACTATTCATGTTTATAAAACCTGCCTGCCATGTCTGTAAAATTAAAGTAGTCACAAATCAGTAAAGAATTTTGAAAGCAAAACGATTTTTCTTGAGACAAAGAAAAGGGAAATGAGATCAACCTCAGCAATATTAATATTTTGAGCTATATTATTCTTTGTTGTAAAGGGTTTTCCTGTGAATTTTAGGATATTTAGCTACATATCTGGCCTCTGCTTACTAGATGCCATGAGAGTCCTCTACATGTGACAACCCCAAATGGCTCCAGACATTGACAAGTGTCCCTTGGAGGGCAATCACTGTTAAGAATCACAATCCCATTGGAGAACCTCTAGACCAGTAGTGATAAAGAGGATGAACTTAATCAGAACTACCAGGGATTGTCGGTGGACTGTATATAAAAAATTGAGGGAAAAGAAGAAATAAAGGATGACTTCCAGGTTTCAGGCATGAGTAACTGGATAAAAAATTGTATTAACTGAGATATGACAATACTAAGGAAGAAAAAGGTTTGGAATATATTCCAATAGAGTGTAGAACAGAAAATTGAAAAACATACCTAAATAGAAATTTAGCAGATGCTGACAAACTAACCAAGTAAATATATCATATATCTCATGTCAGTGAAGATTATTTGAATAGAGAAAAGGCCCTGAAAGTATAAGGTATAAGTTCGGGAATCTTCAGCAGAGTATTTATTTATTTATACTCAAGATTGAATCCAGGGGCATTCTGCCTTTGAGCTACACCCCAACTCTATTTTATATTTTTATTTAGAAATAGGGTCTCACTAAGCTGCGGAAGGCCTCGCTAGTTGCTGAGGCTAGCCAGGAACCTGTGATCCTCCTGTCTCAGACTTTCAAATACTGGGATTACAGACCTGTGTCATCATGCCCAGCTTCCACAAAGTATTTAAAACTGCAAGATTGAATATCACAAAAGAAACCACACAAATGGAAAGCTAAATGCTCATCTTTCATAATTGAAGTCAAAACATGTCTAAGAGAGAATGCCTAAATTAGAAAACATCACTATAAGCATATTATTTAAAAATAAACAAGTATATCAACAAAAAGAACTAAAAGAATTGAAGGAAGCTGCCTGTGGAGAGTTTTATGGAGTATTATAATTATTTCTTTAATGATGAATAACTTATTTTGACAAAAATTTAAAAGTAAATAAAACATACCCCCTTTAAAACATACAAAGAGTAAATGGAACTTCTCATTCAAGATGTGGATTTCAAGCTGGGCATGGTGGCATATACCTGTAATCTCAGTACCTGGGAGGCTGAGACAGGAAGATTGCAGGTTCGAGGACAACCTCAGCATGTAGTGAGACTCTCATCAATCTAGCAAAACCCTATTTCAAAATAAAAAATAAAATAGGACTGGGAGTATAGCTTGAAGGTAGAAAGCCTCTGAGTTCAATCCCCAACACCACCAACACGCTCGCGCGCGCGCGCACACACACACACACACACACACACACACACACTGCTGGATTTCCATCCTAAAAGTCATATTACAATAATACTAAAGCAATAAAAATTAAGAAACCCATAACAGCAAAAATAGAAGCAGATCCAAGAGGGAAACATGTCATTCAACAAAAGTCTGAAAACCAGAAAGTAGAGGCATACTGACATAAGAAACTGTGAGTGGTGCGGACTGGGATACTTGAGATAGATGTTACAGTAGAAATGACTGTGCCAGCAGAACATAAAAAACATTATAATTAGTTAAGGAAGACCATGAAGGATGGGAATACAAAGCAGTGCTACCAACCCACAGCACAATAACTACTCCCAGGCAAAATTCAAAGAACTATTTAAAGAAATTGAATGAAAATCGGGAGTTCTGAGGCAACAGTCCAAGTTCTGATACCTCAGTCTTATTTTTGATTGGGTCCATAATGAAACAGCCAGTTTACCTTATTAACAATATTATCACATGAGTGTTTGCTATATGCCAGCCAATGTTCTAATGACTGTGTATGAATTCTTCATTTGAAACTTACAACAAGCTGGGCATGGTGGCGCACGCTTGTAATCCCAGCATTTGGGAGGCTGAGACCGGAGGATTTGGGTTCACAGCCAGCCTCAGCTACCTAGTGAGGCATTCCGCAACTTAGTGAGACGCTGTTTCAAAATTAAGAATAAAAAAAAAAAAAAATAGGGCTGGGGGTGTAGTTCAGAGGTAGAATGCCCCTGAGGTCAATCCCCAGTACCAAAAAAAAAAAGAAACTTACAACAAAACAAACATATCATTAACCCATTTTTTCAAATAAGACAGAATGGTTAAGTAATCTACCCAAGACTACATGACTAATAAGCTGCAGAGCCTTAAAGGTGAAACCTGCCAGTTAATAAAATTCCTCCATGTTCAGAAAGTTGTAAGTCATCTTTCTTGTTCTCTGTTCTTCAATATAAATGTACAACCAAAGAAAACTGACAACATATAAAGTCCAAGATAAAAGGAGAAAAAACCTAGATGAAACAAAAGACAACTTAAAAAAATATATATGACCTGTTTCTTCAGAGAGGTTTAGAAGCTACTGCACTAATAAAACAAAAATAGAATGCTAAAAAATGACTCTCAGAAAATAAGAGCATGCTTTTTAGAAATAAAAAAAATTTTTCAGAAATAAAAATTAACAGAGAGCATAAAAGACAAAGGGCTTAGAAAAATTAAAGACAAGAATTAGAGAGAATAAACCCAAGGCCTGGTATATAAAAAGGAATGTCACATAAAAAGAATAGAGAATAGCCGAGCATGGTGGCGCACGCTTGTAATCCCAGCATTCGGGAGGCTGAGACTGGAGGATTCGGGTCCGCCGCCAGCCTCCGCTAGACCTAGTGAGGCACTCTGCAACTTAGTGAGACTCGGTTTCAAAATAAAGAATAAAAAATAGGGCTGGGGGTGTAGCTCGAAGGTAGAATGCTCCTGAGTTCAATCCCCAGTACCGCAAAAAAAAAAAAAAAGAGAATAGGGAAGAAATCAACTAAATATTTGAACATTTCCCAGAGATAAAAAGAGCTCTCCGAACTCAAAGAACTCACTAACCACTAAAGTAGATCAAAGGAAACAAACAAAATAAAACTCTATACCTAGATGCATCATGGTGAAATTTAAAGAGATGTCTCAAATGCTTCCCAAAGGGAAAATGGTCATAAAAAGATTCAGACTAGCATCAGCCTTTTCATCAGCAACACTGAATGCTAAAACATACTGAAAAAATATCTTCACAGTTCTGGAAGAGAAATTATTTTAAACCTAAAATTCTAAATCCCACTAAGCTATTAAGAAAAAGGAACGCAAAAATCAAGTAATTCAAAGATGTGGTAAATTTACCTCTCATAACTGAGAAGTTACTTGAGTATGTGCTCCAGCAAATGAGAGGAAATGTGAAAACTAGGAAAGAAGGTGAGGGGTTAAAAAATATGGAAAACTCCAGTTCACAGAAAAAAAAAAATCTCAAGAAAAAGTGATTCACATAACTGGTCTAATTTAGAACAAAGTGTCAGTGGGCGCTAACAAAAATGTTGTCAAGAATTAATGCTAGCAGCTAGGTGTGATGGTGCATGCTTGTGATTTCAGTGCTTGGGAAGCTGAGACAGAAGGAGTGCAGGTTCCAGGCCAGCAAGCAGTAATTTAGCAGGGACCAGGTTTCAAAATAAAATATAAAAGGGGCTGGGAGGTGGGTAGCTTAGAGGTGGAACCCCCCCTGGGTCTATCCCAATGTTTAGGGCAATTACAAATAATGTTGCTCTAAACATCTGTGTAGAGATTTTATTCAGATCCCTGGGACAAATGCACAGAAGTGGGATTTCTGGGTTCCACAGTAGGTGCTTTCTGAGATGCTGCACAAGTGTTTTTCAGAGTGGCTGCACTAAAGTATGAGTGTTTTATTCACTCCACATGCTTGTCAGCAGTTCGGATTGTTCTTTTTCTATCCATTCTAATATGTGTATGTTACCTCATGGTTTTAATTTGCTTTTATCTAATAACTAATAATGCTGAGCATCTTTTCATGAACTTATTTGCTTTTTATATCTTCAGTGAAGTGTCTGCTCAACTTTTCATTTCTAATTAGGTTATCTGTTTTCTGGTTAGGTTTTGAAAATTCTTCATATATTCTCAATGTAAGTTTTTTGTCAATTATATGATTTGCTTCCCCATATAGCCTGTCTTTCATTCTCTTTCCTTTATGTAACAAAAAGAAAGAAAACCTTTAACTTTGATGAACTTCAATTTGTTAATATTTTTCTTTCTTGATAGTACTTTTGGTGTTTTATTTAAGAACTCTGCCTGTAAGTCAAGGTCATGAAGATTTTCTACTGTTTTTCTCAAGAGTTTAAAGGCTTAAAATCAAGTCATATGAACTTATATATAGTAAAATTCACAGGTGTGTTGGTACTATGGGTTTTAAAATATGCATAGATCCTATGATTTGAGTCCTTCAACTTTATTTTCAAAATTGTTTTGCTAATCTCAGCATTTGGGAGGCTGAAACCACAGGATCCGGGATCGCCGCTAGCCTTAGCTACCTAGTGAAGCAATCTGCGACTTAGGGAGGCCTGGTTTCAAAAAAATAGGGCTGGGGGTATAGCTCAAAGGTAGAATGCCCCTGAGTTCAATCCCCAGCACTGCAAAAAAAAAAAAAAAAAAAAATTGTTTTGCTAATCTAGTTCCTTTTTCCTTTACCATTTTTTTTTTGTGTGTGTGTGTGTGTGTGTGTGTGTGTGTGTGTGGTACTGGGGATTGAACTCAGGGGCATTCTACCTCGGAGCTATACCCCCAGCCCTATTTTCTATTCTTTATTTTGAAACCGGGTCTCACTAAGTTGCGGAGTGCCTCACTAGGTAGCTGAGGCTGGCCTCTAACCAGAATCCTCCAGTCTCAGTCTCCCAAATGCTGGAATTACAAGCGTGCGCCACCACGCCCGACTTTCCTTTACCTTTCTTTATAAACCTTATAATCAGTAAATCTATACATACAAAAATACTGCTGGGAATTTACTTGCAATAGCTTTAAATAGGTAGATGAAGTTAGAACTGACATTTAACTACACATAATCTTCCAATCCATGAAAACATGATGAGTCTTTCATAGTGTTATGCAGTTGTCAGCATAAGAATCCTGCACATATTTTATTAGACTTGTACCTATTTCATTTGTGGATGGGGGGAATGAGCCAGTTTCCAATTATTCATTGGTAGTACAGAAATATTATTTATGTATGTTAATCTTAGAATCTGCAATCTATTATAATCACTTATTAGCTTGAAGAGCTTTCTTGTAGATTTCTTGAGATTTACTTACATAGGCAATTATCATTAAATAAAATAGGTATTTTATTTCCAGTTAAAATGTCTCTCTCCCCCTCCCCCTTCTTGTCTTACTTTGCGAAGACTTTCAGTAAAATATTGAATAGGAGTGGTTAAAATAGACATCCTTGCTTAGTTACCAGTCTTGGGGGATGGGAAGTAACCACTAACCCACTAAGTCCCAAGTTTTCAATTCTGTGAATATTTCAACAAAAATTAACACAGGTGCATTAAAATAATGGTTGGAAATCACAGGTTTAAAATAATAGTTTAGAGTTTATATATTATCATATATGAAATATATTTTCAAATGCTGATTATTCACCTGTTACTTTTCTCAAAAGAACTCTAAAAACAAGTATTTATTCCCAAAGTTACTATAGTAGTATACTTGTTGCTCAATTTAAGTTTTTATAGGTGTCCTATATCTGGGATGATGGGACTTAAAAGGTTAAGAATACTGTTGGCTGTAAGTTTATCAGGTTACTTCCTATAACTAGTTTGATGAGTTTTAAAACTCATGAATGTATGTTTTGTCGAATGCTTTTTCTGCATCTATTGTTGTCTTTTAATATGGTAGATTATGCTGATTTATTTTTATATATTATACCAGCCCTGAATTCCTAGGATAAATGACACATGGTTGCAGGGAATTATTTTTTAAATGTCATTAGATCCACTTTGTTGTTTTTAACGATTTTGCATCTGTGATCATGACAGATTTTGATTAGTTTATTATTATTATTACCTGTATTTGGTTTGGGTACCAGGATGATACCAGATTCATAAAATGAGAGCTGGGCGTGATAGCATACAATTATAATCTTAGTACTTGGAAGGCTGAGACAGGAAGATCACTAGTTTGAAACCAGCCTCAGCAAGGCCTTCAGCAACTTAGTAAGCCCCTGCTTCAAAACAAAAAATAAAACAGGGCTAGGGGTGGAGCTCAGAGGCAGAATTCCCCTGGGTTCAATCCCAGTATCACAAAAAAAGTTTGAATTCTGAAAGAGCTTATGTAGAACTGGTATTATTTTGTCCTTATTTGATCATTTTAACTGATGAAACTATCTGGGCCTTGAATTTTCCTTTTTTATGTATTTATTTATTTAGGACATTAAAAATAGATTCTATTTCCTTAATAGTTATATGGCTATTCAGCTTATGTTTCTTCTTGAGTAAACTTTGGTAGTTTTGATAGTGGTCCACCCATTATCAGACTTGAGTAGAGCTGTTTATAGTATTCCTTTACCCTTTTTAATGTCTACTGGGTCAGTAGTAATATCCCTAAGATATGCTTTAGGAATGGTACCAGTACAAAAAACCTGAAGACAAAATAGAGACTGGGCACAGCTTCACCTCAAACCTTGCTATCATTGCTTTCTTTCAATTCCACATCCAGTTAGATACCAATTCCTTTTGATTTATCCTTGTCAATACTCCTTGTTATTTTCCCCTCATTCCCAATGCTGCTTGGTACACCGTCCTATCTAAACTATTCTGTCTGCTACCTAACTAGCCTCACTTCCTTTTCCCACTTTAAAAAATCCTTTATGTTGCTGCCATATTCATCTTTTGAGATCTCCAATGGTTCTATATTGCCTACAAGAATGTGCTCACTGAATCTTTATATCAAGAACTGTTTCCAAACTGTTCCAACATCAGTTAGAGTGATCTGAATTTCTTTCTCTGAGTTTAGATTTACAGTATCTTAGTGATCTACCCTGTCATTATTTTACAAACAAAAAAACCCCAAAATCTACCTTGTGTGTGTGTGTGTTGCTTGGGATTGAACCTAGGGGGATTCTACTTCTTTTTTTTTTTTCAGTACTGGGGATTGAATTCAGGGGCATTCTACCTCTGAACTATACCCCCAGCCCTATCTTTTATTCTTTATTTTGAAACAGGGTCTCACTAAGTTACGAAGGGCCTCACTAGGTAGCTGAGGCTGGCCTCAAATTGGGATCCTCCGGTCTCAGCCTCCCAAATGCTGGGATTTCTAGTGTGGGCCACCACGCCTGCTGGGGATTCTACTTCTGATCTACATCTCCAGCCTTTATGTTTTCTATTTGGAAACAGGGTCTGGATAAGTTGCTGAGGCTGGCCTTGAACCTTCATCCTCCTAACTCAGCCTCCCAAGTACAGAGATTACAGGTGTGTACCACCACACCCACTACAAGTCTAGTATTTAACTGTCTTGTTCAAATTTGCTCTTCTAGAATTTGCTTTTTGCGCAACTAAGTTAACATTTATCTATTATTTTATGTGGTCTTTTTACAAATATATGTTTCTCCTTCAGGCAGGTCAGGAATTAAACTTGAGTTCTTTGAAAAACCAAAAGCTAGCTGATCAAATGTATGCTGAAAACAGTAATAATGATGAGATGAGAGTAATACTGAAGTAGGAGTAGGGAGTTGATTAGTAGGTAATAGGTTAGGGGTACATTTTTAAGGGAGCATAAGCAGATTTTGGAGATGTAAAATATTACTAAGTTTAGAGCTTAAAAACCTGATAAAAGGGAATGCTCATAGGTCTTTTGAGAAGAGTTATCGGCAGAGGGTTCTTAAGCAGAACCAAATTTCTATAAATGGGAAGTCTAGACTACATTGAGAAAAAACTCCTCAGAAGCAAATAAAAAAGGGGAAAGTAGATAGATCAACAGAAAAAAAGTATTAATAGCATCTGCTTCAGGGCCAACTACACAAATTCAAATTTCAACTCTACCATACCCAAGCTATGATACCTTGGGAAAATGAACTGTTCTGGGCTTCCATTTTCTCATTAGATTGTTGCAAAGATTAAATAAAAATGCGTGTAAAGGGCTTAGGCCAGTGCCTGACTCCTATGGCATTTTTAAAACTGTTAATAAGAGAAAGAGGTTTTCAGGAAAGGAGGGAGGGGCGCTGAAAGGGATGGTCCTGGAGAGATTGTTAGGAGGTAAGATTCTGAGACGACAATGTATACTTCCAAAGGATTGGAGGAAGTTGGTGGGGTTTGTCGCTAGGGGGAAGAACTGCGTCAGAGCAAGGGCACGTTCGTTCTTAGAATGAATCTGAAAAGCGGGCTGCGGAGCAAAATCAACGCTTATGTGCTCTGAGCGCTTGTGACAAAGGACACGTCTGGGGAAACCGTGGTGGGGTGGGCAGAGGGGAGTCCAAGGAGTGATCGAGAGGCCAGGGAGAGGGACAAACGGGGCCTGGAGACAGGGTGAGGTGGACACAAAGTGACAGCACGGCCTCTACCAGTTTGCCTAATCCACAGTTCCTCCAGGACCGTCACTTACTGAAAACTGCAGGAAACAACCTTTTTGGCCGGACTGCACAGCCCCGGCCCGCGGGGGTGCTGAGGAATCCAGGCGGGGAGCGCGACGCCCGACCGCGCGCTGCACCGCGGGGCTGGCGGGCGGGGCTTCCGGGAGCGCGGTCCGCCGGCCGGAAGCGCTCGGCTACGTCACAGAGGGGCGGGAGCTTTTCCGACCGCGCGGATTCCAAGAAGGGTGCGGCGAGTCGTGGGCGGCTTCTGCGTCGGCGTCGGCGGCTGGCTGGTTCACAGAGCGTTTCTGCACGCATTGTGTAGAGTCTTAACCCCCAGGGCCAAATTCCATAATAGGTTGTCGCCAAATGGCAAAGATTTCCCGGGATTTGTGTGAGATCCCGTACTAATTCCATCTTGAGATCGCCCATTCAGCCCTGTGGCTGTTAATTCAAGTCTTCCCTTGTTCTTCAGGTGAAGGGTTGCGATTTTCTGATGTTTTGCGCAATTCTTTGAGGTTTCTCTCTGACTGCTTTTGTTGTTATTGTGCCCTAGGGTAGTGTGGGTTTGGGTTTGTCAAGGGAAAACAGTCGGGAAGCTCACCTCAGGACCCTCGGGGTCCTTGTCTTCTGTGGTGAAAAGAATTCCAGCAGGCGCGGGTGAAAGGCAAAGGTTTATTAAGGGAAAGTGGGTATACATGTTGAAGGGAGAGCGGGGACCACCCCGAGAGCATGAGAGGTCCCTGGGATCTTTGCAGTCTTTTTGTTATAGGGCACCTATAGTGGGGAGTGGCTGGGGGCGCATGGCGGGAATGGGGTATCTTGGGATGATCAGTCTCCTTTCTTTGGATTTTCAGGTTCTCACCATTTCATTGGTGGGTGCTGAGTTTGATAAAAGGTGAGAATTCTTTGGGGATTTTTCTTCCCAGGAAGTTGAGGCCTGAAGCTGGGGTGCTGGCTCAACATATGGTGAAACTTCCTCTTTGGGACCTAGTGTAGGCCAGGCTTTGAGAACCCAAGTAAAGAACTGGCCATATGGGTTATTATTATTAAAAGTGTGGCCCAGAAAGGGCTTTTGTGTAAGAAAGGGCAGGCTCTGTAAAGTGAAGCTAAAGATTATGAAGTTTGCCAGGTGAGGTGGCACATGCTTATAATCCCAGTACTTGAGAGGCTGAGACCAGAGCATCTGAGTTCTCAGCCAGCCTTAGCTACCTAGTGAGGCTCTCTGCAACTTAGTGAGACCCTGTTTCAAAGTAAAGAATAAAAAATAGGATTGGGGGTCTTCCTCGGAGGAAGAATGCCCCTGGATTCAATCCCCAGTACCGCAAAAAAAAAAAAAAAAAAGATTATGAAGTTTTTAGATTTTAAAACTATATTTCCCCTTTCCTTCCCAATTCCCTTTCTACCTGATATTTTATTTCTTCTACCTCAGGTTGATCTATCTGGTCACTTTGTTGTTCTAGTTTTTTTTTTTTTTTTACAAATAATTCTGATTTTGTAGGTAAGAATTCATCTGTAAATAACAATTTTGACCTTCCCAAGAAGCCAGAACAGCCTTGAGGGTACTTATCTATACAATTGTTTTGTTTTATTTATATTTTAGTACTGTTGGGATGAGTCCTCAGCTCAGGAACTCAGGATCTGCAGGGTCCTTGGCTAACGGGACCGAAAAGAATTTCAGCATGTGCCAGCCAAAGACATGGACAGAGGTTTATCTGGGGAAAGAGAAGAAATACACATTCAAGAGAGAATGCAGAGCCGGGCGTGGTGGCACACGCTTGTAATCCCAGCATTCGGGAGGCTGAGACCAGAGGATCTGGGTTCGCGGCCAGCCTCAGCTACCTAGTGAGGCACTCCGCAACTTAGTGAGACTCGGTTTCAAAATAAAGAATAAAAAATAGGGCTGGGGGTATAGCTCAGAGGTAGAATGCCCCTGAGTTCAATCCCCAGTACCACAAAAAAAAAAAAAAAATGAGAATGTAGGCCACCTAAAGATGAGGAAGGGCATTTTGGGGAGTTCAGGGCTCTCTTACAGAGGACTCTCCTGAGAGGTGGGCTGGAGGAGGTGTGTGAGGATGATCTCAGTTTGGTAGTCCCTGAGGCAGTTTATGGTGGTCTGGTAGTTTGGTCAGCTTTAGGGTAGATGGTTGGTCCCGTAGTCCCGGAGGCACTTCCTGGTGGTCTGGTCACTTAGGGTCTGTCTGTCTCCTTTCTACCTACTTATTTCTTCTATTCTACATCTGTACTGGGAATTGAACCCAGGAGCATTCTACCTCTGAGCTGCATCCCCAGCTGGATTTTTTTTTTTTTTTTTAAATTTTGAAACAGGGTCTTGTTAAGTTGTGGACGGCCTCACTAAGTAGCTGAGGATGGTCGGGAACTTGTGATCCTCCTTTCTCAAGCAGTGGGATTACAAGTGTGTGCCACCACACCTGGCTTAGATATATTTTTTTAAACTAATAGCAGTTTTTTCTTTTCCTAGTTCACCAAGTTGTTTTTTTGTTGTTGTTTGTTTGTTTGCGGTACTGGGGATTGAACTTAGGGGCATTCTACCTCCGAGCTATACCCCCAGCCCTATTTTTTTATTCCTTATTTTGAAACAGGGTCTCACTAAGTTGCAGAGTGCCTCACTAGGTAGCTGAGAGTGACTTCGAACCTGGATCCTCCGGTCTCAGCCTCCCAAATGCTGGGATTACAAGCGTGCACCACCACGCCCAGCTGTCTTGGTTTTTTTAAAATCAGAAATGACTTGAATTTTACCAAATGTTCTGATTATTAGCCTGTGAGGTGACCATATAGCTT
>PVLC010020966.1:0-28575 GCA_004027655.1 Graphiurus murinus
TGGTACTGGGGATTGAACTCAGAGGCATTCTACCTCCAAGCTACACCCCCAGTCCTATTTTTTATTCTTTATTTTGAAACCGGGTCTCATTAAGTTGCGGAGTGCCTCACTAGGTAGCTGAGGCTGGCCTCGAACCCGGATCCTCCGGTCTCAGCCTCCCGAATGCTGGGATTACAAGCATGCGCCACCACGCCCGGCTGTATTTCATACTTTGAACACACTCAGAAAATAGCACTTCTGATATGTGCTTTTTTCTTTTTTTCATTTCACAGCCCAATAACACTTGGATTTCACATTGAACATATTTCATTTCACCCTGACTTTCACTTTCTGACCTTTCCCTCCAATGTGAATAAATAAATATTTATAGAAACAACACATTTCATGGATAGCATATCTTTTAATAGCCACTTTCAATTCAAGTGTCAGAAACCATAAAGGATCATGCTGTTTTCCATCTGACAGTGGGTAGGGTTATAAACTCTTTGCAGATTTGTAATCTTAGGAGTTCTTACTTTTTCCGAAATAATTTCACATAAAGGAAATGGTTGGAGGCATGAACCCTAGAAAGGTCATATGGAGATGAATCAAAGGCTTCAGCCTCATAATCTCTGTTAGTCTTCCCTGCCCCACCTCCCAAGGCTCCCTGTTAACAGATGATCTGAATAAAAATAAGTTACTGGATGTGGAATCATAGACTAAAGATGAGTCCTCTGGAATAGAGCTTCTCAATATGATGCGAATGTGAATCCTATAGGATCTTGCTAAAATGCAGATGTGATCCAGTAGGTCTAGAACCATTTTTGCCTTTCTACCTAACGACCAGATGCTGCTGCTGCTTGTCCTCATCTGCAAGACACCAGATACTTTCTAACCAGATAATCTATTCTTTAGGTTAAGCAGAAAATTTGTAGTCACAACAAAACCGAAATCAGAACTAGAATGAATTATCCATTACATATTGGAGACATATACATATATATATGCATATATATATATATAATTCTCTTATTTTATTGTATATATATACAATACTCAGAGAAGAGAATTATAATTTATTCAGTAACTATAGAAAAATAAAATATTCAGATTTTCTATATAGAAATCCCTAATACATATGAAAATTGAAGACTATTCTTGACTTCAATAAATTTTCTATTAAAATTTGTATTTTTAAAAGACCGAAACTATGTAAAAATTCATAATTTGTAGATATCTATATAATAGAAAGTGAAAGTTTTAACCTCTCTATTTCATTGCCTGGAAGTAACTATCTTAATGTTTATCTCAAACCCTTCAAAATATTTATTCTTTATGTAAACACATATGCACATAGTTGTAATAAAACTGTGTTATATTATGAAATTTATTTTTTAACGTAGTATTTGTGATCGTCTTCCATTTTAGCACATATAGATCTTTCATATTTTTAGTGGTTGCATGGATATGCTGTTCCATAATGATTAATCATTTTAAGTTGGTAGAAACCGAGGCTAATTCTCACTTTGGTCTTTAAATATTCTATAAACCAAGAAAAATTGTCTACTCAAAAAATTACAACCCAATATAAGTGATCTAGATGGGATACATCCATTTCTCTAATTATTTACAACTTTATTTTGTGCTATAATTATTTACAACTTTACTTTTTGCTATATAGATAAAATCCAGGGGAGTCCTGAGTGCTGGTCCTTTAACAACACCTCTTTTTCAGTTCCAAACAGTCTCTAGACCCTTCACTTTTGGTTCTATAGGGGAAAATAGTATTTCTATAGATTTTGAGTCTAATTGCTAATAAGAACACTACTAAAAAGCAGGCATGAAAAGATGCAAGTGAGTTGGATATATAATACTTTCCATTTTTTAAATTGACAGATGAATTCTTTATGTGTTCATAACCCAGCCATGTATTTTAAAACCACACTGAATTAACATGTTCAAATACATTTGTTTGTTCTGGATAAATAGACTATGGTTTGTAAAAAAAAGATGATATATTTATTCTGGTTTATAAGAAAAAGCCATTTTAGAGATACAAATAGGATATGGGCCTTGAAAATTATAGGACTTCCTAATTCATAAAATAAACATAGCTACTTTCCATATATTTAAAAGAACCAGCCTGCAGTGGCTTAAGTCTAGACTCTAAAGGGAGAAAAATCATTTCCTCTAATGTATATTTAATAAACAAAACTGTCTACACAGAATTGCTAATAGAATTTACTTGGCTTATCAAATAGCCTAATCTAAAAGATCATTAGAAGATGTTCTTGTAACATTTCAAGAGAAAGAGTTGTCTTTATTTTTTATTTATTGAATACTTTTAGTGATGGGCATAATAAAAAATCTATTTCCTATTATGCTCCTTACAATGGCCATTTCAAACCATTATTACTGACCCTGAGATAATTAGCCCACTTACAGCAATGGAAGAAAACTTCATTTACTAGTTAGTAAGACAATAAAAGTCTTTTAAGATGCATTATCTCCATCTCTTATTTCACCCTTAAAACAGGCTTATAGATTTACCAATCATCTTTCACATATGTTTATAAGAAGATATAGCTTTACCCCTTTCCAAGAACAAGCCCTTACCTCAGCCTTTGATTTTATGGTATAGTCTTACTATTTTTTATACATTTTTCTCATTGCTTGTCAGCTTTTAGCAGATAAGAATAATATCTTTCTTATATTTATATTCCCCCTAGTCTTTATTTCTTTGTCTTCAAATTATATAGCAATCATGACTTATAATATGTCCATAGCTAAATTTGATATACAATGCTAATAATCTCTAATATGGCTCATGTATGGTTCCCTAAAATACTTTTGGTTTCATAATATTCTTATGTTTTTTCTCATTATTCTATTTAATAAGTATTTAAATAGTTTTGGATGTAGGTTTGATATAAACTAAGTTTGTGATAAATAATAACGAAGACATCAGAAATCTTACTGCTTTACATTTTGTGAAGTGAAAAAATCTATATGTAATAAAAGTTACTTTTTATCACAGCATAATCTTATTAGACTGAAGTTGCTTCCCTCTCAAATTCAATTTACTTTAATTTTCATTATCCTATATTCTCTTTAGTGTTTATTTGTATCATATATTATCTTTAAAATAAGTATGATTATCCAGGCTGCTCATATTGTGTTTCTTAAAGGAAGGACACTTTTATTGCATTATCTTCAATTTATTCTTAAGAAGCTAAAAATTAATCTAGAATTCCATGAAGATTATTATGTTCCATCTTTATTTTCAATTCCTAAAACACAACTATCACTATACAATGATTTATGGGGAGTGTAAGTGATATGGTCATCTCACCTATGAAATTACAGTTGAAAAGGAAATATGGAATCATTGGCTGGGACAAAGCATGCTGTGGTATTCTTCTCAAAGATCCAGAACCTAAAGGCAAGGTTTTGATGCCAACCTGAATTGCAGCCATAAGTCCTGAGATGGAGGAGAGGCTCCTACCCTGAAACAGTGTTGGTTGAGTGGTAAGATTACCTCATTATGGTGCAATCTTGGCAATGAAGAAAGAATATAATAAAAAGGATCAGAAGTAGAGAAGATAGAAAACTCTGAAGCTAAAATGGAATGCCACAATAATCTACATACCTTATTTAAATAGGTATAAATTTATCTTATTCTGCTTATATCTGCTTAAATGAAAAACATTGCCCAAAAGAGTATTCATGGAGAAAAGAGAAAAACACACAAGTACCCAGCAAGCCAAAGCTCTAGATATTTATGTTTTTCAATGGAGCACCCTGCCACTATTCCTTTCCACCCCAAATCTAACACTTTTTCTTTGCAATTTATAGTGACAGTGTAGTATACAATGTCTTTCTGGTCAGGTTTTGCCCCAGCAGAAATGTAGGACCTACAACAAAAAGGTTACTTTTTAATGGCTCCTTAGTGAAGAACTCAAGCAAAACTTTATCAAAGGGGAGCCACCATGGGAAAAAGAGGTGAAGATTCATTTGATAGTACTCTGAAGAGATTGTGGGATGTGAAAATGGAGAAAGATGGCAGCTGAGGGGCAGGCAGCCACAAAGCTGCAGTGTCCTTATTCTGATGCAGAGAGGGAAGGTTTACTGGAGGTGAATCCAGTGCAGATCCTGTACAAAAGTGAAAACAGAATGCACTTGCCTTGCTCTTTATGGTAAAAAAATTTTTTTTTGGCCATGTATGCCTACTTTATTCAGTTTTTGAATCCCTAATGCTGTAGTTATGTTTTTAATATATTTTAATTGATACATCATAGTCTCATATCATAATGTAGTTCACAGTTGTAGTGACATACATACATATAGCACTTCCTGAGTTTCCCCCGGCTTGCTCCCTACTCCCCAACTTCCCCATATATGATATTGAGATTTGCATTTGTATTCTCACATATAGACATAATGTCAGTGAAAGTGGTTCTTTCATTAATTCTACCCCCTCTTCCTCCCCAAGACTATCTACCTCACTCCACTGCAGTTTCACCTCCATTATTTGAAGTCCATCTGGAATCCCAATTACTCCCTACCTTCCTCATATGAGAGAAAACATATGATCCTTCATTTTCTGTGACTGGATAATCTCATTTAACATAATGTTCTCCAGGACCATCCATTTTCTTGTAAATGACATAAATGTGTTCTTCTTTATTGCTGAATAGAATTCCATTGTGTGTATATCCCACAGTTTTATAATCTATTCATCTCTTGATGGACACTTGGGTTGTTTATATAATTGGACTATTATGAATTGTGCTGGTATAAACATGGATATGCATGTATCACTATAATATTCTGATTTCAGTTCCTTTGTAAAGATATCCAAGTATAGCTGGATCATATGGTGGATCCATTCCCAGTTTTCTGAGGAATCTCCACACTGATCTCCATAGTGGCTATACTAATTTACAATCCAAATGACAGTGTAGAAGAGTTCCCATTCCCCCATAGCCTCACCAGTATTCATTGTTGTTTGACTTCTTGATGATTGCCATTCTATTTGCGATTAGATAGAATTTCAGTGTAGTTTTGATTTACATTTACTGATTGCTAATGATGAGCATTTTTTCATGTATGTACTGCAAATTTGTATTTTCTTTTTTGTGAAGTGCTTATTTAGTTCAGTTACCCATTTCTTGGTTGGGTTATTAGTTTTTTTAGTGTTAAGTCTTTTAAGTAATTTGTATATTATAGATTATTCATCCCATATTATAGCAATATCTACCAATGATCTTCCATTCTGTAGGTTTTCTCTTTAGATTCCTGATTGTTTCTCTTAATGAGAATAAACTTTTTAGTTTAATGCCAAATCATTTATTAAGTCTTGTTTTAATTTCCTAAGCTCTGGGAGTCTTATTGAGGAAGTTCCTACCTATGTCCATATGTTGGAGTATTAAATCTATGCCTGCCTCTAGTAACTTCAAATTTTGTGGTCTAACTTCCAAATCTTTGATCTATCTTGAGTTTGCTTTTGTGCAGAGTGAGAGGTGGCTACTTAACTTCACTTTTCTACAAATGGATAACCAGTTTTTCTAATACCATTTGTTGATAAGGCTGTCTTTTCTCAAATGTATATTTTTGGCACCTTTGTTGAAAATCAATTGGTTATAAGTGCATGAATGTATTTCTGTACTTTCTATTCTGTTACATTGGTCTATGTCTGTTTTGTGCCAATATCATGCTGTTTTTATTACTAAAGATTTATACTATACTTTTAAATCAATGTATTTGATTAACATAGGTGCAAAAATTCTAAACAAAATTCTAATGATACACATTCAAAATTGTATTAAGAAAATTGTACGCTGTGACCAAGTTGGTTTCATTTAAGAGATGCAAGGCAGATTCAACATACACAAATAAATACATGTTATTCACTACATAAATAAAAGGAAGGACAAACATCATATGACCATCTCATTTAACGCTGAAAAAGCATTTTACAAAATCCAACATCTATTCAGGTTAAAAACACTGCAGAAAATTGAAATAGAAGAATTTATTTCAATATAATAAATGCAATACACAAGAAACCAAAGTCAACAATGTATTAAATAAGGAAAAACTTTGAGAATTCTCTTTAAAAAAAGGAACAAGACAAGGAGGCCCACTAGCACTCAAGACTGTATGGAGAGCGATAAGGTAAGGGAAGGAAATCAAATAATGCAAATAGAAAAATAGCTGCAATTATCTCTATTTGTGGGTGATCCTATACTTAAAAGTTTCCAAAAGACATCTCCAAAAACTCATCCAAAAAGTATCTAAAAAACTCGTTCATTAATGGGTTAATGAGAAATGTGTGCATGGATGTCTTAAAAAAAAAACAAAAAACAAAAAAGAAACTCATTCAAAATACATCTAGAACTGATTAACAAATTCAGAAAAGTAAGGGGTAGGGTAAAAAAAAACAATTTAAAAAAATTAGTAGCTTTTCTGTATGTTAACCATGAATCCACTGAAAAAGAAACCCAGGAAAGAATTCCATTTATGATAACCTCAAAAGCAGTAAATTACCTAGGAAATAAATCTAACCAAGTATGTAAAAGACCTCTACAATGAAAATTATTAAAGGCTAATGAAAAAAATCAAAGATCTTAGAAGATGGAAAAATCTCCCCAAATACTTTTTAAAATCGAGACTCTTAAAAAAAAAGTGAAGACTTGCAGCAGTACTGCCTGATAGAACTTTCTCTGATGATGAGTGTGTTCTATAAGCAGTATTGTCCAGCATGGTTATAGTGCACTTGAAATGTTGGTAGTGTGACCAAGGAACAGAATTTTTAATATCACTTAGTTTCAATTAATAGCAATTAAATTTTATACTTTTATCAGTGTATAGTAATTATACATCATAGTGAAGTTCAAAGTGATACAAGCATACATGTACACAGCACTTGATGTATAAGTAGCCAAAGTAATGGAGGGTCAGTAAGATTTTGAGGGGTTGTCATGGAGATGTTCTTTTTTTTTTTGCAGTACTGGGGATAGAACTCAGGGGCATTCTACCTCCGAGTTACACTCCCAGTCCTATTTTTTAATTCTTTATTTTGAAACAGAGTCTCACTAAGTTGCAGAGAGTCTCACTAAGTAGCTGAGGCTGGCCACGAATCCAGATCCTCAGGTCTCAGCTTCCCAAGTACTGGGATTACAAGCGTGCACCACCATGCCTGGCTCATGGAGATGTTTTTTATCTTGATTGTGAAACTAATAACAGGAATGTGTATATTTTTCAATATTTATTTAACTGTACACTTAAAATGGATATATTTTATTTTTATAACTGAAAAAATTAAAAAAAAATTATACCCAGGAGCTTCTATAATGTGCAGCACAGGTGTAGAGTGATTTTCCTGTGTGGTCACTGAGGCAGGAGAATGTGGATCATCTGAAGAGTGAAGTACATCATAAGATGCGTTTGCTTCTTGAAACATTATTTCAACATTACTTCCAATATTACTTGACATTCCCATAAATCTTGACCTCTAGTCTATTGCTCATTTTATTATATCATGTGGAATTGCTTCTTAAGAAGGGAGAGGGTATTAAACTTGGGTAGGCACCTTTGAGGTAAGTAAAGGAGTACCAGGGGAGGCATCCTTTTTCTATGCTCTTGCATATACTTAATATTTTGAAAAAGGTCAACTCAAAACATTGAGAAATGGAAATTTTGGAACCACTTCTTTGAAGACTATTTCCCCCCTTTTCCTTGAAGTGGATAAACCTATGACTTGCTAAAAAGGGCTGGGGATTATTGAGAGAAGAGGTCAGTAATGGGAAAACATGTTGATGTACCAATATATCTAGAATAATGCAAATGCCTAACAAACTGTATAAATTTACATGAAACACAGTCCACAGAACATGAATCCAAACCTATAATTCTTTCTAATTCAGTCTTGTGTGTCTGTATCAATTAAATCAATGTGACAATCAGTATAAGTATCAATCAAACGCATATGAATGCAGTAAAAGTTTGAGATCAGTGCCTCACAATAAGTTTTGCCATTCAGTAGAATTTTAAAACACTAGTATAAGAGTGGAACAATGACCTAATTGTTGCCAACTTTTATTTTGCCCACAAAGCATTAAAAACAAAACCAAGACAAAAACAGTCTATTGTATTACTGTACTCACCATCAAAAGAAAGAATAGTTTAACAAAGTGAGAGAGAGAAAAAAGAATGGATGCTAAAAATAAAAGAACACAAATTAAATATATTGAACTCTGAAAAATTCACTACTTTAACCTATGCTTCTTATTTCTCCATAGATTCACAAAAACTTTAAAATGAACTGGCCCAAACCCACATGAAGGCATTTGGGAACCCCTGGTTTAGCTTAAAGTGTGGTGCATCTATAGGAGAATGGGGACCACTGCCCAGATCCCTCACTTGACAGGAGGCAGTTCTCCGTGGCTTGGTGATTTCTCAAAGACCACAAACTCAGTGAGTGAAAGATACTTGTCCTGTGCCTGAGGTCTTGATTTGCATTTTCAACCCAGTGTTCCCTTTGCCACATTTTTATGATGCCATCTTTTTTTTTAAATTGGTGCACTGTAATCATTATGATGCCATCTTTGACTCACTAGATTTGACCAAGACTTGCCTTTTTATTCTTATGCACTTAAGAAAGTATTATAGTTTGGGTTTTCTGGAAGTAGAGGCTGAGCTAATGTTTGAGATGCACAATATTGTAGGAATCGATGTCTTTGAAACAGGGAAGAAGCAGCATTCTTCTAGACAGAGGACAAATTTCAACTGTACTGCAGGTTTGAAGCTTCTGCTCACTCATCAGAGTGAGCATATCTAGAGCACTTCATGCCAATCTGGGTTGTCCTCTTTCTCCAAAATGCTTTGAACTTTGTCCTTCCCTTTTGTGAAGTTGCTGGAAGTGAACTACTCCAGGAAGGCATAATTTGAGGGAAAGTGGGTCTCTGCAGCTGAGGTTGACCCTGAAGTTGTAGAGAGCTGTCTGCAATTGGGCAATGGATCCTTTCTGAAAGGGATACTGGCTAGTGTTTCTCCATGAGTACTATGGGTGACTTGTCAATATATATATATGAAAGTGAGAGTAAAACCCTCAGATTAGTTATTGAATTGTTTTATCACTTTTTCTAGTCTACCTAGATAATTCACTCCTAAACAATTTATTCTAGGATTTTTTTAAATTTTCATTCACTTCTTATTCTGTTATTCTTAGATAATGATTTCAGGGCTGTATCTTACTTTTGAAGATTAAAGCATAAAGAACATGAATCTAATAGTTAATGGACCACAGATAAATTTATCAATAAGCACGTGAATGAATAAATGAATGGATGTTTTGTATCACAGGTAGTCCATTGTCATGAGCTGAAAAATAGTGCTGTTGAAACTTTCCTGAATTACAAAGTGATATAGGGGTCATTGTATTTGTTAAACATTGTGAGAAAATATCTTGTGGTTGGCCCAGAAAAATTGTAATCATTTAATTAGAAATTGCATGCCCTTAATCTGCAAATGCTGTATTGGAAACAAATCATAACAAGATAATTCATTTTTACATTCATTTAATTAGTATATAAACTATTTAAAAATCTGAAATGTAAGCTTATATGCTTATGCAGTTTGTTGGATAATCATTTTTAGAGTGATTTGATGAATAAATTAAGCAGAGAGATAAGATGATTCTAAAAATAGAGAAATTACCAATAGATAATTAAAAACTATAACGAAGTTCTTATATTATGTAGCACTTTGACACTTGTAATGGAAATTGAGTTTATATTTAATCATTTAATTTTGATTTGCTGAAGTTTTATGGGGTAAATTTACATGATAATTCTAGTGTGTAAATAGATATGATGCATTAAGCATTTTACTACTTTGTAAAAAGTTCTAAACAAGATGTATAATCTATTTTAATTCAGGATACTCTCATATTATAAAAAATAAAGACTAAAAATTTGAAATATTTCAAAATGTTATAACATTACAGGTCAGGTCTCCTAAAGTCAATCATAAATACTGTACATTTTATCTACATAGAAGTAGTATATTAATTTTATTTAAATAAAATATATAACTATTAACTCTACCTATATTAAATAGAGATATCTCTATTAGCTTTAGATGAAATAGAAATAGAGTTAAAGTATAGAGTAGAATTTTACTGAAGTATTAATTTACCAAGTAAAAATCAACAGAATAGTTTTTCATGATACTTTTTAATGTTATTAAGCAAATAAATTGACAAACAAAAACAAATGCAAACTACAGTAGGCTGCTTCTGTCAAACAACTTGTTACTCCTAAAAGATATTTCATATTGAGGTATTCAAAAAGTGTATTCTGAACAACAAAGGAAGACCTATTAATAATATCTACTGAGCTGGGTGTGGTGGCTCATGCTTGTAATACCAGCATTTGGGAGGCTGAGACTGGAGGATCTGGGTTCGCGGCCAGCCTCAGCTACCTAGTGAGGCCCTCCGAAACTTAGTGAGACCCTGTTTCAAGCTAAAGAATAAAAAATAGGACTGGGGGTGTACCTTGGAGGTAGAATGCCCCTGGGTTCAATCCCTAGTACCACAATAAATAAATAAATAAATAAATAAATAAATAAATAAATAAATAAAAATAATACCTGCTTTCTTGGATATATTTGTGATTTAACTCCCATAGCTGGTATAGAATCAATTTCCTTCTTTTTAAACAGCATTATGCAACTCAAAGTTGTTAAAAATTGCTTACATTAGAATCTTTTGTGGTGTTTTAAAATGTAAATTGAGTATTTGGAACCTAAATCATAGAATGGTCAGGATTAATGAAGTACTATAACTGTAAATTACACTTTTTTTTGTCAATAAGATGTTGGTGGGTAAATTAGTGCAAACACTATGACAATCACTGTGAAAGTTCCTCAAAAGACTAGGAATCATAGGGCTCAGCTATACCATTCTATGCATACGCATATTAATAGCAGCATAGTTCACAATAGACAAAATTTGTAATCAACCTAAGTCTCCATCAACAGATGAATGGATAATAAAATGTGGTATATACACAGAATGGAGTTTTATTCAGCCACAAAAAAGAAGAAAATTATGTAATTTGCAAGAAAATGGATGGAACTAGAGAATATCATGGTAAGTAACATCAGTCAGTCTCTCAAAATCAAGGATAGAATGTTTTCTTTCATATGTGGAAGCTAGAGAGAAAATAGGAAACTAAAGGAACTTCAAATTAATGAAGAGAGCGTCTAGGAGAATAGTGCAAGGGGATTGGGGGTATGAAGAGAGGAGGGAAGAATGGAGGATTCAACGAAGGAAACAGCTCAAATCTTGTTATATTCACATATGAAAGTATCACTACAAATCACTAAATATACAAGGAAAGGGAGGGTAGAGGGACATACACCAAGGGATATGTGCATGTAGGAATGTATCACTTTAAATCTCACTATGATGTATAACTACAATGACCAATAAAAGTATATAAAAAGATATGTATATAGTAGCAGTGGGCTATTTGAGAAAATATAAATGATATAAATTTAGGCTTAAATGTTCTTAAGCTAATATATTTAATCATTGTGTAAAGGTACCCCAATCCATTTGTGTTCAGATGCTATTTTGCAAGATTATGTTACTTGATAAAACTCAAATTCATGTGTCTCAAACCCCAATTTTTCTACTGTTAGGGGAATGATTATACAACATAGATGCCAAAATTATACCAAAGTTGACTTATGTGTGTTGATTTGCATTTCTGTGTTTAATTGAATTTGAGACTGTGTCTGGGTTTAGCAAGATACATGATTTTTATCTATTAGCATGTTTGGTTACAGGCTCACAGTAGTGGCCTGTGTGGGGTGATAATATACTTGCTCAGAATTGCCACTTCTGCTCTAAAAAATTAGGCAGTGGTTTGTTAAACTATTTCTTTGTTGCTTTTGTATTATAAGAAGAGAAGCAGCTACTACTATTCTGTTGCTACTCCTTCTTTCTTTAATCCCTTGTTTTGCATTTGTACATTTATATAACGCATTGCTGTTTCCTGGAAGATGCCTCTTTCAGTCTAATCTGAAAAACCACACTTCCTCTTTGATTGCATCATGGATTAATTAATTTATATAAAAATACATTCCTCGCTTGCTGATGCAAAGTGCTGAAGACACGGTTCCCATCCTTACAAAATACACAATGTACTAAGCACTCATAATGGATATACAGATATTTGAATTTTAAAAAAGGCTCAGGGAAGAATTTCATAGAAGAGGAAGTTGCTAAAATTGAAACTTGAGAAAAATGGCAGGTGAAATAGCAATATAGTAATGCAGCGGCACAAAACAAGAAGGTAAAATTTAACATAATTGCTCATTAGCATAATGCTAGTGAAGTATATTTATTGGCAAGGTAGGGTCCTGACTGAATCCAGACATCACAGAAATTAGAGTAATTTAAAAATAGTTTTCACCCAAGTAGACAGGACTTCTAACAGTGTGTTTAAGGAAACCACTGAGTGAGATACTGATCTGTGCTAAATAAGAGTGGAGGTAGCCGGGCATGGTGGCGCACGCTTGTAATCCCAGCATTTGGGAGGCTGAGACCAGAGGATCTGGGTTCGCCGCCAGCCTCAGCTACCTAGTGAGGCACTCCGCAACTTAGTGAGACCCTAT
This sequence comes from Graphiurus murinus, assembly GCA_004027655.1. NCBI lineage: Eukaryota > Metazoa > Chordata > Mammalia > Rodentia > Gliridae > Graphiurus > Graphiurus murinus. Next base: position 12,667 of record PVLC010020966.1, read on the forward strand.
TTCAAATTAAAGAATAAGAAATAGGGCTAGAGGTGTAGCTCGGAGGTGAATGCCCCTGGGTTCAATCCCCAGTACTGAAAAAAAAAAAAAAAAAAAAAAAAAAAAAAAAAAAAAAAAAGAGTGGAGGTGCTGTTTTTATCCCTAAAGGGATAGGAAAAGGGAACATTTTTTAGATCTCAGGAGAAAGTCTACTAGAAAGGTTGCCTTGAGAGAAGTAATAAATTGAGGTGGAGGAAAGTAGTGAGCCCAGAAGTCAGGGGACTCAACCCCATGAGACTGAGATCATTCCTTCCCCTCATTCCATTATCCTGGGCTCCCATTGGCTGCACCCATCTGGAAACCAGATGGCATAGAAGCTCCTTGGCATGTTCCCACTGCACAGAGCAGGATGTAGGGACAGAGCACGGATCTGGAAAGGCAAACAAATACAACCTGCCTGGGATGAGTGAAAAAGGGAGGAGTGGCAGGTGAGCTGAAATGTCTTCAGTGCTAATAACTTTAGGAGGGAAGCAAAATATTACAGGCTTTTAACCAGAAGAAAAGTAGATTTGGAAGCCTGGCGTGGTGGCACACGCTTGTAATCCCAGCATTCGGGAGGCTGAGACCAGAGGATCCGGGTTCCCAGCCAGCCTCAGCTACCTAGTGAGGTACTCTGCAACTTACTGAGACTCGGTTTCAAAATAAAGAATAAAAAATAGGGCTGGGGGTATAGCTCGGAGGTAGAATGCCCCTGAGTTCAATCCCCAGTACTGCAAAAAAAAAAAAAAATAGATTTGGTTATGGATTTTGAGAAGAAACTAATTTAAAAAACACTGAGGAGGGACATCTTACAAATAACTAGTCTGTTCTCTTCAAAAGTGTCAAAGTCATGAAAGTCAAGAAAAAACTGAGACCTGTTCCAGACCAAAGGAGATTGAAGAGACATGATCAATGAATACATTCATGGTTCTAAACAAATTTCTTCTCTAAAAAGGGCATTAATGGAGCAATTGACAGAACTTGAAAGGTTCTAGATGTTAATGATACATGAGCATTAATTTTGTGATTTGGACGATTAAATTATGGTTGTATAGAATCTTTTTCAAGAAGTTTTTCTTGAAAGATTGAGTGGTGTTGGGGGCATTACATCAATGAGTTGATCTCAAAGGATTCATGAAAGGGTTTACACTCTACTTGTAATTTTCCATAAGTTTGAGATTGTTTAAAAATTATCAAAATGATTTTGTTTTTAATACTGGGGATGGAACCCAGGGACATTCTACCTCCAAGCTATATTCTAAGCCCTTTTTTCATTTTTAAATAGCATCTTGCTAAATTGTCCAAGCACTGAGATTAAAGGCATGTACCAGGCTTCAGTTTTTTTTTCACAGCTACAATACAAACACATATTTTGGTGTGGCACAAGATCATTATAAAAATAGTGTTTTACGTAGTTAAGATGCCTGTGGAGCATATATGTATTGTAACAAGCTGTGGCACACATATAATCTATAATTATGCTATTTAAAAGGCTATGATATTCTACAATTAACATTTAAGCTGGGACTGTTCAACTTTACATGCATTTTCATATGTAAGAGGGTGAGAGTCCCTGAGTAACCCTATGGATCAGGCTGAGTCTTGGACTTCATCTGAAATTGCACCTTTGCTTTCCTTCCTCTCTCTTCCTCTCCTTCTTCCCTTCCTTCATGATTGCCTGTTCCAGAGAGTGTCCTAATAAAGTCCTTCTACACAAATCCTTGACTTAAGCACTGCTCTGGGAGGAATCAGACTAAGACAGAAGGTAATTAGAACTGGGAGTCAACTTGCAATTGAGTACATTACATTCTTGGGATTAGATTCTCAGAGTGTTCTATCTCAGCTTTGAGCCTTCTGGGCTTTGTCCCTTGTCTTAACAATAGTTCTCTAAGGACTGACAGTTGGTACTGGGAGGGCTTCTTTATAAAGTTCAGGAGAGGACAGCTCTTAAGATAGATAACTGTTTTCCTTCATCAAGAGGGAAATATTCTTCTACTTGATCCAAGACTCAGTGACATTATAGGAAAATAAAAACAACGAAACTCAGTAAATACATGCTAGGGAATGTTACTGGAAAAATACCTGTTTCTATTGCTGATGTGTGCTTCTTTGTAGGAAAGATGTCCATTAGAATAATTTTTGGTTGATGGAGGGGATCTAGGGATAGAAGGTGGAGGGGTGGATAGAAAGGAGACTTGAAGGAAACACTTAAATTGGCACTATATACATATAAGAACTGATCAACGTCAATCTCAATACCATGTATGAGGAAAGGGTGAGAGTAGCACGCGATCTGGAGGAGGAGGGAGTTTCACCAAGCATACACACTGTGTGCATGTATATCTCTATCACTCTGTACTTCACTATGGTGTGTGATAACAGTGCACCAATAAAAGTATATTAAAATAAAAATAATAATCTTACGTGATGTGGAAATCATCACTCAGTCCTTACCAGAGGAAGAGGAGAGACTTAATCTTATCAGTGACTTTTAAAAAGAGATATTGGGGATAACTTCTTTTCTTCTTTGTAATACATTGTTTGCAAGGAGGATGCATTCTTCTTTGATTCTTTTATCTAAACTTTTTAAAAGGAGCCTCATGAAACTGTAGCCATCTTTCTTTCATATCTTCATTTTCTTTTTGGTTCACTGTTGTTAAGATACTATCAATTACAACTACTCAGGCTTCAGTATGGCTTACACATTCCTTGAATTTTCTCTAATTTCTATTTCTAAAAAGAATGCTTTTTCTCTCTGGTCTTCTAACATAAGCTTTCTTGGTTTTTATGCACTCAACAATCATTGAATATCTTCTCAACAGACCCTATTAGTCAGTGAGTTATAGAAGCTAATTATCCTGTCTGATAAATATGGGATGGATCAATTGATACTAGGGAATAACAGTGTTCTTTATTTGATCTTACCTTTATCTACATCCTTTTAAAAATGTCTCAAACTTTCAACTACTGAACAAAGGATGCAACTGGGAAATAGTAGATAATATTTAAATTACTGTAGTCCCAGCAACCAAAAATTTTTATACTAGTTTTAAATCAATGAATTCTTTCCTTCCCCTTTCATACATGAGTATAGTTCAGTGTTTTTATTGATATTAAGTAGGGGAAACATAAAAATGAAATATAAAAATAAAGATACAGGCTATCAAAAGAGAGGATATGGCATTTTTAGAGGGACAAAAATTTATCTAATGATCTGATATTAAACATGATGTATGAAGATCCAGAGTCATAGAATTGATTTTGATTCTAAAGTCTTTGTGGATAATGAGCTTCTAAAGATCACTAGTGGTGTGTCTATGATTCAATAAAGAGAAAATCCCTCACAAATGAGGAAATAGCAGAATTTTATAGTCAAATGCATAAACAATTATGACAATATGTGTTTCCCTGAAATGGAGGAAATTCTCTGATTAACAAAGAGGGAATGCTGATTTGGCTAAAGATCTCACATAGTTCAGAACTACAGCCCAATATGTGTGAAGATTCATCCTTAGTATATTTTCTTTTCACATTCTAATTCACTTTATATTCTGTGTATACAGATGACTAAAACTTATGCATTCATTCATTTTCTCATTTCTTATTTATAAAATAGGGCTGGTTTGGATGTGCTGGAGATTCGAAAGAGAGCTTTCAACTTTTTTTTCCAGGCCAATTCTTACTCTCCTTTCTGGATTGTAAGGCTGTCTGAGCTCACTAATCTGGGCTGAGGTTCCCATTGTGCTCCAGCTGTGCTCTGGGAATGCCTTACCATGGAACTCATCTTACTCCAGTTTGTCATTTTTACCTCTAGGCTGCCTGCTACCTTAAGTGTCTTAAGAAGCAGAATCCCAATATTACTGTATATACTGGTTGTGTCAACATTTATATAATCAATATGCACCAGTGATTTAATTATCTATTTACCATCTAAAAAATATCACAAAATTTATTGGCTTAGAACCACAATCATTTTATGCTCACCAGTCTGAAATCTGGTTTGGGTTCACCGTTGATCTTACCTGTGGTGTATTCATTTGGTGGGTCAGCCGGACTTTAGGCCCAGCTTAAATGTTGAAAGAACATGGTCTATATCTTCATCTGTGTTTATGTCTTTGTCTCCCAATGCAATTTGTCATCTTTTAACCTCAGGGCCTCTCCCTCTCAACTCTCTATATGGCTTCTACAGGAGTCTTTTAGATTAGCCAGACTTCTTACTTGGCAATGGAGGAACCCCAAGACTACAAAACTGAAGCTTCCAGGTTTCCTAAAAACAAAGGGGTAGAATTGATATAGTGTCCTTTCCATTGTATTTGAATAAATAAGGAGAGAGTCTTCCCATAGTTCATGGAAAACACTAAGAGCATAAAGTCTATAGTGTAATAGACCACTTTAAGCCACTTTTTGGCAACAAAACGCTTCATATTTCTCCCTCATGAAAGGTGCACTAATCCATTGTGGAGACTTCCTAGGAACTTTCAGTGGCTTCTGATTCAGGCTAATGTCTCATGGTCTCATATCGGTGCCATATCTCATATCTCTCATCAAGTGCCATAGATTTTGAAGGCCTTCGGGATATAAGTTGCTGGGGAATGGCTCTTTGGTATGAGGTTCTCTGGATTGAAGGCCAGGGACTTTCTTTACAGTCACCCCAAAAAACAAAGGTTAGAAGGGAAGAAGACACCCATGGTAAATTCTCTCTCAAAAAGGCTGGGAAACCCAGCAAGAGACAAGGCACAGCAGGGCTATGAAGTGGCAGATAGTGAGGCAGGAGCCGTCCACAATGAATAGGCAGTAAAGGTGTGCATGATCTGTAAGGATTTAGAAACATGGAGGGAACTGCCTACAGCTCAGGATGCTTTTTGTAACCATCCATGGGCAAATGTAAGCAGTGCCAGTGATGCTCATCCCAGCTGGGGAAGATCCTTTTGTCTTTCCCCCTTGCCACACTTCTGTGGAGCAGCTATGCATCTGCACCAATCATGAAATCTAGGGCCATATGCCATCAGTTCCTTGACTGGGAAAGTTCTATGCCAGGTGAGATTCTTCGTGGCTCCATATTTCACTCTATGGAAGGCAGTACATCCATGTGGTTAGGATTATGGGCTCCATGATTTTTTTTAACTATACAAGCCTAGAAATGCAATTTAATCTCTGAGCTTTTAGGACTTCATCTGTAAGATGAGATTTTTTAATAGCAATTACTATGAGACCTAAGTTTTGTGAGGTTGTTTCATATGGAGCTACATATGAAAGCAGTAGTATTTTATATACCTGTGATATATTATTTTAAAATGAACTATTAAATATTATATACCCCCAAATTTCAAACAGTGCCTGGTAAACCCTCTTTAGATATTATTATTACTATTATTTTATATGTGACTCTTCTCCACAAAAGGTAATATAAAGACTAGTAAGATATAGGCCTATCAAAGTGCCGTATACTCTCAGATAATATGCAGAAATATTATATACTTTTCTTCTTATACACTCATCCATATAAGAAAACAGTTTGAAATTGCCAGCACCTTTCTTGAAGTTGAGTAGAAACGCTTTGAGAAAAGGGGATGAAATAGTATTGAAGATTGGAGCCAAGTATAAATCTTAAATTAAAAGTGAAATGTGGATTGATTTGGATTCTGAAGGGCAGAAAATCAGTGTAAAAGCTATAATTTAGTTAAGTTTTCCAGCAGATTTAAAACATGCTCAGAGCAGCCTGAGGGATTTTGTAATGGTCTCTTTTGTTATGAAAAGGGCACAAATTGTAAAATCAGATGTCATGGCACTCGTTACTGGGAGGATAGTATCCAATTATCCTCTTCCATTACTAGGAGGCTACAGTAAAACATTACAAGGTGGCTCCTCACAATGTCCAATGTGACAGTCCTGTCAGAGAGTCATATTCTACTTGCCCTTCCAGCAAGCACTGAAATATTGAAAGAATTCAAGAAAAGCTGAATCTTTTTGGAGGTCTAGATGTCAGTGGTATATATTGGAAGGGAAACAAGGGGTGCATTCAATGTCAAGACCATCCTTTGTGTTAAAATGTCTTCTAAAACATACTGTCTGCCCCTGCCTCATATTCTTTTTCTGCTTTTTATTTACCTTGAATCTTTTTTTTTTCTTTGACAGATTTGGATTGTGCCACACTTTTGAGCAAATCTGAAAAAGAGCAAGGTGGAAGTCACTGTAAAGATAATCTTTTTCTAAATAACAGAGGAGAACTTGATATCAAATCATGTACTCACATCTAAGAAGACTGTGGCTCACAATTGTTCTTTGGTTATTGGCATTACAATCTGAATATTTTTCTAGGTATGTCTGACCCAATTTTCACATTGTTTTTGAAATATACTTTTATTGGTGCATTGTAGTCTCACATTATAATGTAGCTCAGAGTGACAGGGACATATTTGAACACAGTACTTGGTGCGCTTTTCTCTGGTTCTCTCCTCATTCCCTCTCTTGTATGGTGAATTGAGATTGACATTGATAATTTCACATATGTACCTAACATCAATGGAAATGTTTCCTTCCTTAAGGAAGAAAATATCCCCCCTCCCTACTCTAGACCACTCCATTATTCCACTGGGTATATCCCAATAACTCCTTAGCTTCTGCATATGAGAAAAAAACATGTGACCTTTCACTTTCTGTAACAGGCTAACCTCATTTAATATAATGTTCTCCAGGTTCATCCATTTTCTTGAAAATGATATGCTTTTGTTCTTCTTTATTGCTGAATGATAAAGGAATGAGAATTACATTGTGTATATATCCCATAATTTTGTAATCCATTCATATGTTGATAGACACCTAGTTAGTCTCATAATTTGGATATTGAATTGTGCTCCTATAAACATTGATATACATGTATCGCTATAATATATTGATTTCAAAACTTTTGGAAAAATATTGAGTAGTATAGCTAGGTCATGTAGTGTATCTATTCTCAGTTTTCTGAGGAATTTCCATGCTGATCTCCATAGCTGTTGGACTAATTTTAAATCCCATCAACAGTATATAAGAGTCTCTATTTCTCCACATCCTCACCTGCATTTATTGTTGTTTTTATTCTTGATGTTTGCAATTCTAATTGGGGTTAGACGGAATCTCAGTGCAATTTTAATTTGCATCTCCATTATTGCTAATAATGTTGAATATTTTTTCATGTATTTATTGGTTATTTGTATTTCTTCTTTTTTGAAGTGTCTATTTAGTTTAATTGCCCATTGCTTGGTTGGGTTATCTGTTTTATTTTTTTTTAGCATAAAGTCTTCTAAATTCTTTTTTATTTTAGATATTAAAAATTTGAATATTCTAGATATTATATATTCTAGCTATTACTACTATAGCTCTGTAGTATGACTTGAAGTCATGTATTGTGACTGCTTCTATTGCTTAGAATTTTTTAGCTATTCTGGATGGTTTAGTCTTCTATCAGAGGAACAGCTGGCAAAGATCATCTCCTATTCTGTAGACTCTCTTTAAATGCTTGCTGGTTTCCTTTGATAAGCAGAAACATTTTAGTTTAGTTCTATCCCATTTATTGATTCTTGTTTTATTTTCCTGAGCTTTGGGGGTACAATTGAGGAAGTTCCTAACTATGTCTGTATGTTGGAATGTTGAACCTTTGCCTTCCTCTAGTAATGTTGAATTCTGTGGTCTAATTTCCAGGTTTTTGATCCATTTTGAGTTCATTCTTGTGAGAGTGAGAGTTATGATATAATTCTATTTTTTTTACACAAATGGATAACCAGTTTTTACAACATGATTGGTTGAAAAGTTTATCTTTCTCCAACATATGTTTTTGGCACCTTTGTTGAAAATCAATTGACTATAAGTGTATGGATTTGTTTCTGTATCTTCTAATCTGTTCCATTGGTTTTGCACTTGGTTTCGTGCCAATATCATGCTGTTTTTACTACTGTAGCTCTGTAGTATAATTTGAAGTCATGTATTTAATTGTACGGTTATTACTGCTTAGGATGTTTTGGTTTCCACTTGAATTTTAGGACTGATTTTTCTAACTCTGTGAAGAATGATATTGGTGTTTTAATAGGGACTGCATTGAATCTGTAGATCACTTATTGTGAAATGACCATTTTGATAATATTTATTCTGCTTATCCAAAAGCATGGTAGATGTTTCCATCTTCTAGGATCTTCAATGTCTTTCAAAAATTTATGTTGCAAAATTTCATAAATTTACTGTTCTAGAGATTTTAGTCTATCTGTATCACCTATCTTTTTTTTATGTGGTACTGGGGATTGAACCCAGGGTCATTCTACCTCTGAGCTATACCTTCCCAGCCCTATATTCATTCTTTATTTTGAAACAGGGTCTCACTAAATTATGGTGCCTGTCACACTAAATATTGGTGCCTGTGTTCCTTCTATCTCAACTCCCAAGTACTGGGATTACAAGTGTGTGCCACTACACCTGGCTCTAGCTATCATCTATCTATCTATCTATCTATCTATCTATCTATCTATCTATCTATCATCAATCTATCTATCCATCTATCATCTAGCTATCTTTTTCATCATCATCATCATCATCATCATCATCATCATCATCATCACCATCTATAGATAGTCCATTTTATTCTGGTTGCTAAGCAGGAACCAGGGTTACATGTTCTTAGGGCATGATAGAGGTGAGCAGAGAGAGAGCCTGGGTGGGGCCAGGAAATACACACACACACACACACACACACACACACACACACACACACACACACGCTGTACTTGGAAATGCCCTGATGGATCCACCTCTGAGCATGGTTGCCTCCAGATCATGATGTTCTGGGGACATTTTATTTTCCAACCATAACAATGATAGAATGTGAGCAGTGTTTTTTATTTGTTTATTTATTTTTTTACAGAGACCATTCTACCACCATGGGCTAACAGCTACTGGTAGCTTTTGAGACATGAGAATCACTTTTGGTGCCTTTTGTATTATAGACATTTAGAATTTTCTCTGTTCCAAATTCCCAGCTTGCCTATCCTGTCAGCTGATTCCTTCTGTCAGTTGGTCTCTAAAACAGTGCACAGATGCCAGTTATCCCATGATTACTGCTTTTGTGTCATCTAGATGTCTGTTCTTAAAATTAAAACAATTTCTCATTAGTTTTTTTTTTTTTGTCTCATCCTATATAATTTTATTTACAGAAGAGTAAAATACCAAATATACATTATATCTTAGTTACTTAATTTAGGACAGGTATTTTCATATCTAATGTGCTACTTAGCTTTGATGAGCTAAAAGTCATGTAGTAAATCAGCAGCTTTTTATTTTTTTATTATATGCAATTAGCAAGGTTCAATTTTAATACTTTGATACCTTTTCAGAGAATTTTCCAGTGAGACAGCTACACAAATATTCCCACAGAAGAAGATCAGACTGCCAATAAACAAACATTCAATCATCTCAGAGAAGATCTAGGAGCAAACAATGCTATGTATCTCTCAATAGAAGGACTGGTTTCCTCTGTACCAGAAGACATAAACCTTTAAAAGCACAAAGTGAAAAAGCACAGTATTATGATTTGAGAAAATGGAAATGGCCTGAAATATTTTGACAAAATCTGCAGCATTTTATTGTTTGTTTTCTAATTAAAATATCCCAGTAGATTTCAGCTAAAGGAAGCACTGCCTTTATTGACTATTTGGATCAGGATATGCTCCATATGAAATAATTGAGTCTTTATAGGAAATTCTTCTTAAAAATGGAATTAGTCAATGATGTTAATCAGGACAAAAGAAAGCAAATATAGGATATTGAAATTCAGAGATAATCCATATACTTTGTCCTAGTAAATTATTTTTACATTTTTACTCTATATATTGGTGAGCACTGACAAAGTGGCTAATGACATAATCAAGTGGGCTGGTAGAATGTTTTTAATATCTTCTTTCCTATTATTTGCTGAAAGGAATGACTTATAGAAAAGTTATGGGGAGAGAATGTTCGCAGATATTGTTTCTACCAGTATCACCCCAAAATGAATGACAAAGGAGACTCACTAGAAGTAGCTCAGGAATCTGCCATATATCTTGAAGCAGGATTAATTCTTAAGCTGTTGCAAAAGAAAAACAACATAATCCTCTCATCCAACAGGATCCCATGGGTGATTCCTACCTGTACAATGTTTTCTTTGGGCAGAAGATCTACATGACCAATCCCTGAAACGGTCAGATGAGTGGTGTTTTTCAAAAGGCAAAACTCCATATTTTCAGTTACACTTGCTCTGCCCAAAAATTGCCACTCCACATTGAGAGGCAGGTGGGAACTAGGTGCAATGGCACACACATGCAATCCCAGTACTTGAGAGGCTGAGACAGGAGGATGACAGTTTTGAGACCAGCTTCAGCAACTTAGCAAGACTCTCTGCAATCTAATGAGACACAGTTTTAAAACAAAACATAAAAAGGTTTGGGAGTGTATCTCAGAGGTAGGACACCCCTGTGTTTAACTCCTGTATCCTCCTCCCCTACCAAAAAAAAAAGAGGTAGATGGGACTTCTTTTCTTTCACTTTGAATCTGGGCAGACTCTGACTGCATTGATATAGCAGAGTCAAAATGACTACAGTACAGCTATTCATCCTGGCTCTGTCTTTGTGTGATACTCATCTTTAGGACTCAGCCCCCAGCTTGTAAGGAAGCACAGACAACCTGGGGATACCCCATGGATGTGCTCAGGCCAGCAGCACAAGTTAACACCCCTGTCTACTGTCAACATCACTGGAGTCAGACTTTGTAATACAATCCTGGCCTCCAGCTTTGAGACTTAGCAGGTCTCAGATTCACGAGTAGAGAAAAATCCATTCCTGCTGTGCTCTGTTGGAACTCCTGACCTACATAATCCATAAGCATAATAAATGGTTGTTTTATGCACTGAGTTTTGGTATAATTCGTTTTGCAGCCTTAATAACTAAAACAACAAGTATTAGCTGCGTGCTTCTTATAAAGTAGCCTAATTTGCCTCAGTATATGTTCCTGTATTTATGTAGCATGGAATGAAAATACAAAACAAAACAAAACAAATCAAAATTCCTTTTCTCACTTTAATCTGAAGTGTTTCAGCATTTTATATCATGATTTGAAAGATCTTACTTATTCTGATACTGATAAACTTAGTTTCAGAAAACCCTCAAATTTCTACCAGGTAAGTTCAAATGATAAATAATTAAATGAGAAAAATATGTAACTAATTTCATAGCCAGATAATTTTCTTAACATATAGTACAACTATTTGTCAATAAATACAACAAAAACCTGATAGAAAGTCTGGTAACACATATGTCCAGAAATTTCAAAGAAAAGGAAGTACCAATGCCTTATCAAATTACAACACTACAACTCATAAATATGTGCATACATTGTGTCAATTAAAAATAAACTTAAAACATAAACACCTAATATCACTCATAATAAAAATTACAAATTAATCTACAATATTAAGATACATTTCTCCCATAATAAATTGTCAAAGAGCAAACATTTGCTAACTAAACTATGTCAATAGGGTGTGAGGAAATACACATTCTTATACTTTGTAAGGCAATTAAAACTATAACAAATATACACACATTTTCATGAACATACATGTATGTATATATGTATGTATGAAGCTATTTAATGCAACATCATTTATAATGGAAAAAGATTAGGAACAACCAAAATATTCTTCAATTGGAGTTTGGTTATATAAATTATGGCATATCCCTGTGGTGGAATAGTATGTAGCCAAATTTGAAAACAAATGAGGGAGGAGGATGAGAAAGGGGAGATCTGATGATGGTGACTATTCAAATAGCCCTTTGTCCATACATGAAATTACTTATATAGATATCAAGGCTATCTATGGGGAGGAGCAGGGTGGGAACATGTATGTGTGCATATATGTATTTATCACTCTGAACCTCACTATTATATATAATTGCAATGCACCCCAAAATGAGAAAGTTCTTTATATATACTGATCAAGTGATATAAATAATATTAGAAATATTATTAAGGGAAAAATCAAGCTGTTGAATCTTATTTTGCTTTTTACATTACCTACATAAAAATTTTTAAATACACACACGCACACATGCACACACAGACAGGGCTGTTTATACACTCATGGAATATACCTGGAAGGATATACAAGAACTGTCAAATTTGGTTTCTCCTGGTGAGGAGAGCTGAATCATTAGGGAAAAATGTAAAAAGGATACTTTTTTTAAACTGCTTTACCTTTCTATAACTTTGGTAACTTATGAAAATATTATCTACTTCAAAATAAATAAAGATATTAAAAAGCAATAACTCCGAATCCAACTATATTATAATAAAATTTTTATGTATCTGTGCCTCCCTGCCAGACTGAGAGAATCTAGATTTACTTCTCTCACATTATCTGTACCTGCCTATAATAGTGCTTAGCACAGAGCAGCACTCATGTCTTATGGGGAGAAACGCAAGGAGCAGAGCAGGAGGACATTGCCACAATCTGCTCTGTTAACGGGGTTCAGGTACCTAGAAGGTGATATTCCACATGGAAGCCTGTCCAAAGGCTTTTGGGAAGACCTGTGGTTAAAGCTGGTCCTTCACACAAAGAAATGAAGGTACCTCCAGGATCTGGGATGGGACAGAGGGCATGACAGGTACAGGAAGTTATACAGAATGTCTTCTGGAAGCTTTGAGTAGATCAGGGTGACTCAGCAAAAGTGTACAGTTAAGAGAAAAGATCAAGGATGGTCTTCACTTTCTGAGCTGAACAAGGAACACTAGTTGTTTATCTACTTAGTGCAAAAGCCCTGGCAGTCAAAACAAAACTTGATGTGTTTTAAATGATGGATGACTGATTGAATCAGGTGGTTGCTGCCTACTCTAATTCCTTATCACTTCACTAACCACACTGCCATATGTGGCTTGCATGACAGATGCTAGCTGCTTGGAATAGGGAAATTTAATTCGAAGAAACAATTTTTAATGCTATAGTGCAGATATAAAAGCCATTCTGTTCGCCTCTGAGGATAAAAAATTGATACAGTCATCTGGTAGTTTTAAATAGATGAATTCAGTTTACATTTACATTTTTTAGAAAACATCTCTCTTATATACACACAAATTAGCATTTATTATATTAACATCTGGTGTTTATATAGTGCAGACAACCTCCCACTTTGCAGTTGCCACCCAAAAGTTCATTTATGAGTTCTTTATTTTCAATACTACTTTCAATAATACCAAGATTATCACTCAGCTATCAAAAATTATTTTATGCATCATGTACCTGAAGCTTAATAAAGAAAATATTCTTTTTTGATACTGGGGATTGAGCCCAGGGTAAGTCTATTTCCAAGCTACACCCCAACCCTTTTTTATTGTTATCATCATCATTATTATTGTTGTTGTTGTTATTATTTAGTATTAAATAGAGTCTTGCTAGGTGGCCGAGAGTCTTACTACTTGCTGAGGCTGTCCTCAAACCTACTATCTTCCTGGATTTTCTTGTCTCAGCCTCCCAAGTACAGGGGTTATAGGCAGGTGCCACCATACCTGACATAAGAAGAATAGTCTTTCAACTATCACACTTATTCATCACTATATGTGTGCATGTGAGAAAATACATTGCAACTACACAAACTTTTTGTAAAGCAATAGACACATAAAAGTATCAGACTATGAGAATGAACAAATTCTTTATCTTTTGTTGTTTTTGCCTCTCTATGTGTACATATTTAGGATTGTAGTTTACATGGATTGCACTTCCTACAGGTGTTCATGGATGCATACAAAAGAACAAGTACTACTCAGAGGTTTCCATGCCAGAAAGTCTTGGATGTGAATTCAGCCTCTGCTACTGATTGTAGTGTACATTAGGTAAATTAGTCAACTTCTTTATACATCTTGTGCTTTATCTCTAAAATAAATCTCCCTACTTTACTAATCTTTGTGAATATTCAATGCCATAAAGCTGACGTAAAGTACAAGCAGGTTAGATGGTATTCATTCGTAGTGCTCTAGTCAGGTTACCTAGTTTAAAATATTTGACCTAGGTTCAATTATTCAGTTCTACACAGTGGACCTTGAGTTTATAATTTAGGCCATTGGCTCATAAACTGTGCTGCTTTTTAGAATCACTTGGAAAGTCTTACAAAATCCAGATGCACATTCCTGTCCCATATCAGTTAAATATTGAGATTTTTAACAACCGCCTCAGAGTGATTCCAATATAAAGCCAAGTTTAGACTTGTGTTCATCACTTATAATATGAGGGAATTTAGAATTAGAGAATTGAAAAAATAACCAGGCAGAGAAAATACTTAGCATAGAGCTTGCACATGTTAAACTTCCCATATAACTTTGCTTTTATAAAGTAACTGTCGACAGTGAAATTGTCCAACATATCTGTGCCTTTTAGAAAATTGAATGATTATTGACTCTTCTTGATCTCCCCTGTACTTCATTCGTATTCCGTGTAGCCTGGATTATTGTCATAGTTTTACTGTATAATGAAATTGTAGTGTGTGGGGAAAATATGAATATCTGGCTTCCAAAACCAGATCTGCCCCCATATAGCCTTTGGCATTGGGCAATGATTTAAATTTGTGGGCGTCAGTTTATTCTGTTTTTCAGTCACTAAATTCTTCCATACTTGAAATAAAAGGTAGGCTTTGGAAGGTGAGGGAGCCATGACAACAACTCCTCAGGACTCTGCTCCTCTCCTGGTCTTTGCTGGCAATGGCTACTGCTGTTCCTTGGAGGGACAGTGAGGAAAAGACAGGAAAGGACATTTTTCTGGCATCTATTGTTTGACTTCTTATTTTACAAGATGAAGGAATGAGAATAACTTGTTTGTTCATTATATTTTTACCATTAAAAATTGAGTTAGGATCAGCAGAGCTGGATGAGACACTAGAAATCATATACTTCAGTACATTTATTTGCAGAAGACCTTAGAAGGTTGTGTGAACTTAAACAAATGGTTGGTAATATAGTCAGGACTAGAACTCAAGATTTCTTAATCTCTTGGGTTGAAGCTTGTTTTCCATTTTTATTGTACCCCTGAGTGAAGGTTATGGGAGGGGGAAACACACATTATACCAAACAGGAAGAAGTAAGTCAACTATCTTGCTGAGAGAATTAGCTTTATATATTTTCATTTAATAATGTACTTAGCAGTAGTCATCATTAGTTAATCTTAACATAACTTCATTTCATTCCTTTTGATAGTAAAGGAGAATGAGGCCTGGGATTATACCTTTCCTAAACCCAGAGAGAAAACTAACTGATTAGCTAACTAATTAACTAACTACATAGATTGATGGAAATATAGACTATAAATTTATATTTATAATTATATACTCATATCTACTTTATATATAGACTTCCATGTGAAACAAAACCTTTTCTTTGTATTATATAATCTACTGACTTTTCTGGAAAGTGAGTTTTATGATAAAATAGGTGGACAACTTTCTGTTCAGTTTTAGAAGATTAAGACCATTATTGGAGACCTAGTGTTAGACATAAACCAGTCATTTGTGTATGATGAGCATAGTAAATTTTAACCAAAAAAGATGTAATAATCTTTAGCTTTATTTTATAATTATTCTTAATCACATATTTCCCCCCACTTTTTTTTTACATCTATGCTATGATAAATATCTTTACTAAAGAGAAATGACAGCCGGGCGTGGTGGCGCACGCTTGTAATCCCAGCATTTGGGAGGCTGAGACCGGAGGATCCGGGTTCGAGGCCAGCCTCAGCTACCTAGTGAGGCACTCGGAAACTTAGCGAGACCCGGTTTCAAAATAAAGAATACAAAATAGGGCTGGGGGTATAGCTCGGAGATAGAATGCCCCTGAGTTCAATCCCCAGTACCG
>PVLC010020967.1:0-23297 GCA_004027655.1 Graphiurus murinus
AACTCAGAGGAGTTGTTACAGTTTGTCCCATAACTGACAGATAAATCAACAACACAAAAAGTACAAACAGTAAAGATAGTCCACAATCCAAAACCACTTGCCCTGTCCTACTCTTTATTAGCCACCTTCGAGAAAACACCTTCGAAGGCCTGTAACCTAAATCCTTTCCGGGCAAGAGAAGAAATTTGTCCGGCCTCTTCCGAACGAATTTCACACCGGAGGCCACCAGGCGTCCCTGGCCCTCCCCATCTGGGGCGTCCCCCAGGGTGGCAACCTGAGATCCTCCCGACACGTCTGTCAATCTCTGTTCAGTCGCTCTCACGAGCGGCGGAATGGTTGCAATACAGAAACAGCTGCGCGCGCTTCCTACAGATTCAGCTCAAATGTGGACCATCAAGAAGTACCAGACACAAACTAGGAGTATTCCAAGAACCACTAGACACAGACGGAAACAGAAACTGGCCAGAGACAGACAAGAAACACACACTTAGGCCCCGGGGTCTTTTAACTCACCTCCAAGGTTGACTTCGAAATTGAGGGGTGGGCACAAGTTTCCCGGCCAACGCACCAAATGTAAGGTCTGGGAGAGACCCTTCCTCAGTTAGGGGATCTCAGCACTCACCCCAATCAATCACGAGAGTCATCACTTGATGCAATTGAGCAAGAGGTTTATTGAGCCAGCGCTGGGGCCCCACTCATGTCTTTTAAAAAGACAGAGGAGAGGAGCCCCGAGCCTCAGTGAGTAGGGTTTTTAAAAGAGAAGCAGCAAGGCAGGGGTAGAAAGTTCAAGGCATGTTGGGAGGGGTGAGAGGGACAAGTTTTCCAAGACATAAGCATTTTTAGACATACACTGGTCATAACAAGTATAACAATTTAAAAACATCTTGAACAGTCAGAGTGTTCATGGTCACAGCGCCCCGAATGGCCAGATAAGTTCAGAGCAGACATTTGCAAACACATGGCTTACATTCCACTTTCAAATGTTTACATAATGTTTTATCATTGTCAGAGAACTTAAGGGGGCTTGGACTCTTCTGAAACCCAAGGGGGACCTGGGCTTCTGCATTTTAGTTGTATTTTAATTTTTTATGCTTACACTTCCTTCTACTTATTTTGTGTTCAAGTTGCTCTCCTCTCTTCCACCTCTACTTCTTAAGCTGGAAACTCAGATACTTGATTTAATTTTTTTCAGCACTGGAAATTGAACCCAGGGGCATTGCACCTACAAGCTGCACCCCCAGCCCTATTTTTGTTCTTTATTTTGAAACAGGGTCTCACTAATTTGTGGAAGGCCTCACTAAGTAGCTGAGGCTGACTGCAAACCTGCAATCATCCTGTCTCAGCCTCCCAAGTACTGGGATTACAAGCATGCACCACCACGCCCGGCACAATTTATTTTTTTTATAAATATGTAAAGCCACAAAGTTCCCTCTAAGGATTGTTGTACCTATGGCCCACAACTTTTGATATGTTGAGCTTTCACTATTATTCAGTTCAAAGTATTTTATTTCAATGTGGACTTGAGCTCTGGCTCCCAAATGAATTTCCTGCATAAGTGTGGGTTGGCATGGCCACACAAGTTGTTTTGGAAGGGAGAGGGAGCGGCAGCCGTCTTGTTAAGCTTGGGAAGGTGGAGCGCTCCCCAAAGTCTTGGAGCTTACTCATGTTGTTCCTCAGAACCTGGTCGGTCGAGGCAGCACCTGTGGCTCCTGTCTGCTCCTCCTCCGCTTCGCTTCTCCAGAGTCAGGGACAGTGCAAGTTGAGGCTTGGAGAGGGTGAGACGATGACTAAGGGCCAGTCTTCCATCATGTGCTGTCCAGCTCAGACTCCCACATTCTAATTTACCTTCACCTCCTCCACACACTCACCTTTCCTTCCCACCTTCCTGCTCTGCCTATCCAGAGTCAAACCCCAGTCACAGAAATGGCCTCACATGGGGTAAGGAGCTCTCGCCATTGCCTGTGGTCAGATCCCACTTCTCTGATGGACCACTGATAAAGAGTTTGGAACTGATAGTGGCTCTAGAGGTCAGAATGGGGTCTCTGGACTGGCCTTGTGCTTTGTGCAATTGGTTCTCTGATATGAATGGATTGAAAGTTGCTCATGACCTTGTTTCCAATAGTTTAGGGGATATTGGGAGTCCACAATATGGATATACAGTAGCAAAACAGTTACTTTAAGGTCACTCACAGATACCTGTATAAGTGCCTATCAAAGGCAAGGCTTTGGAGGAACAAGGATTTGCTGCATAAGACATTTTATTGGAAATAAGGAATAAAATGGTGTTGGTCGATTGCTTCTGTGTTTAAGAACTTGAGCAAAGAAAAATGATGAGCCTGTGACTTTAAATCCCCAGAAGTTCAAGATCCAATTAAAAGACCCCAAATCTTCTATGACTTCCCTAAAATAAACCCTTATTTCCTACAGTAGTAAGGCCAAGATTTTGGAAATCTACCTACAGCTATATTTGTGCAGATAAAAAAACGAATTCCCAACTGTTATAGTTTGGATTTAGAATGTCCTCCAGACCTCTTGTGGTAGACAAGGCAATAATGTTGGAGGCAGGACTTGGTCTCTGGGGAGGGGCTCCTGGGGGCATAGCCAGGGACAATGTTTCCCATGCAAGCTGCTGTCTCTCTCTCTCTCTCTCTCTCTCTCTCTCTCTCTCTCTCTCTCTCTCTCTCTCTCTCTCTCCTGCCACCATGACTGACCCTCCTTCTATTCTACTCTGTGTTCCCTACCATTATTTCCTAAGGACATATAGTCTCAGCTACTTTTGTATGCCAGCCTAACATGGATTGAAAATCTGAGAACCAAGAGAAAAACATCTTCCTTCCTCTGAAATTTTGCCTGTCAGGTGCTTGGGTGATGGCAGTAAGAATGCTGACTGAGACACCAGCCTTACTGAGTTAGGAATATTAAAGTGCTAGCCAGGCATGAGAGCTGGTACACTCTTGTAATATCAGGACTTGGGAGGCTGAGACAGGAAGATTGCAGCTTTGTGACCAGCCTCAGCAACTTAGTGAGGACCTCAGCAACCTCATGAAACCCTGTTTCTAGAAATAGTGTGGCTCAAAGGCAAAATGCCCCTGGGTTCAATCCCTGGTATGAAAAATAAAGTTATGGCATTGATTGGGAAGGAGTAGAATACTAGTTCTGAGCTCATGTTTAGGAATTAAGCATCTTCAAAATTGCAAGTAGCTGCCATGGTTAGACACCCATTTTGTGTTATTCATGATTTAGACCCTTTTGTGTCTATTATTTCATTTAATCCTCCCCCAAAAAACTATGGGGCAAATCCCAAAATTCACAGAAGAATAAACTTGAGATGGGGAGTTTATGGTAATTTACCCAAAATCACAGAGTGAGTTTATGGCAAAGTCAGGATTTAAACTTAGGACTTGCCTTACTTGTCAATATTCCCACTTATAATACAAAATGACTTATATAAATATAAATACTTATATAAATACTTATAATACAAAATAACTAACTACACAACTAAGAGGAAGAAAGCTTTATTTGCTTAAAGTTTGTTGGAGATTCCGGGTTCAGTCCAAGTGGCTGGGGCTTTTCTTGTAACCATATCTTCACCCTGATAGCTTTACAATTTGCCTCCATTTGGGTCTGCTTGCAGGAATTCCAACCCTGCCACACATTGCCTGGCTTCCTAGGCCTTCCTTTGAAATCTAGAGGGGAAGACTCCATGACCACCCCTTTGTTCCAGGAAAGCCAGCATTACATTAGTGCTGAGATGGACCACCAGCACTAAAGGTAGTCACACCCTCTTTAATCATTGCCACTGGTCCCATTTAAATCACAGTGGCAAGGCCCGCCTCCATCAGGACCCAGGCTGAATTTGTCCCCATCGTGGTCAGTGCTTGGCCTTCCTCCATCAAAGCCTCAGAGAAGGAATCTGAGTGCCTTCCTTCAAAATAGCCACCTTTGTTCCCAGGGTTACAAACTGCCCTGACCTCATTCCTTTCTTTTTCATGCAAATATTTAACTGCCCTGACTATATTCCTTTCTTTGTTTCTAATCAAGGCATTCAACCTCCCTTCAGCTATCTTACTTTTTTTCGCAAAACCATTTTTCTGGGCCCCAGCTTTATGCATGTCTTTCTGGCCAAACTACACATCTATAAAGTCTCTCTGCTTTGCATTCTGCTCCCAAAACTCAGTGTACAATTCGTTGAAACTGTACATCAATATCCATAATACAGTTTGGACATTTTTCTGTTTTGAGATTTTTCTCTGCCAGTTTAATCATCCCATCATCATTAAATTTGAACTCACACAAAGTTTTAGGACACTGGCAAAATGCCAACAAATTCTTTGCCAAAATGTAACAGGGTGGCCTCTACTAATTTTTCCCTATGGAGTCCTCTTTACCCTCTGAAATCTCCTGAGTACAGTCTTTACAATCACCTTTCTAGCCACATTCTGGCCCTTCCATCTTTCTCTCACAAACCAGTTCCAAAGATTCACAGAACACATGGTCAGACATAGATATGGCCATGGCCCCACTCCTGATACCATTTTCTGTCTTGGTCAGTATTCTCACTGCTGTAATCCAAAACAACTACAACACTTAGAGAAAGGACAATTTATTGGCTCACAGGTTTTTGGAGATTCTGGGATCAGTCCATGTGAGGCCAGCGTACGGAGCTCAGGGAGTGGCAGTGAGAAGGAAGAGAGTGCGGGCACAGGGGCTCTGCTGCTCACATCATGGAGGCTGGGAGCAGAGAGACCAAGAGGAGAAGAGAAACTGATATAATCCCCAAGGCCACACCACCCAAGGGTTCCTCCTTAGCAACCAAACCCCACTTCCAACACTGCTAACTTGTTTCCATGAGTTATAGGGGGACATTCTAAATACAAACCATTACAGGACTTAAGCTCGGGTCTGTTTAATTTCACAACCTGTGGTTATGCACCAGCATACACTGCTATAATGTAAAGATGAGATAAGATTTTCTACATCAGTATCTGATATTAGCCCCCAATAAGTGATTGTCATTTATTTGTTTTAAATCTGCTATCCTAAGCCCTCCCCTCTTTTGTTTAACTTCCCTCAGGGGATGAGGATTTAAAAATCTTTCACCTCTCAGTCTTTTTCTCTAAGTTCAAGACTCATGATTCACAGGTAGGTATTAATAACTAATTTTTAATCTCTCTCTTCTTCTCTCTCTCTCTCTCTCTCTCTCTCTCTCTCTCTCTCTCTCTCTCTCTCTCTCTCTATCTCTCTCCTTTCCTTTCCTTGGATTCTGGGAATTGAACCCAAGGTCATTCTACCTCTGAGCTACACCCACAGCCCTTTTTTATTTTGAAACAGGGTCTCTCTAAGTTGCTGAAGATCTCACCTAGTTGCTGAGGCTGGCCTTGAATCTATAGTCCTCCTGTCTCGGCCTCCCAAGTAACCTTTCTCTAAGGACCTTTTATGGAATCACAAAATGGTAGACCTGCCTAGGGCCTTAGGGATCATGATATTGAATCATTCTTTTATTTGTAGAAGAAGAAAAAAAGAAACAAGCCTGAGGATATAAGGCTCATTACTCAGGGTTGCATGGTGAGTTCATAAGCTATGGTAAGAAGGCCAAAGAGGGGCAAAATACCCATAATCACATATTCAAATTCCCTTTGACACAATTATGCTAAAAAAGTCATGCAGGGAAGCTCTAACTGAAGATCTTTTTGCAGAGTTAGTGTTATTGGAAAAGCAGTCCCTTGATGAGTGTGGTTGTAGAGTACCATCCTGTAGGAAAGAGGAATTTGTTTATCAGATCTCTGGGTTAGGAGCTGGCTGGGAAGTTCCTACTCCTCTGGAGTATGAAGTGTTCAGCTACTTGAGTAGTAATTAGACATGAGGTGCTTATCAGTAGGAGTGACATACATTGTGACCAACTGTAGAGCTTGTTTAGAATTGAGAAAGAAGACTTAACATGGTATGGAAGCATTTCGTTCTTCCTGTACTCCTCTTCTTCAATGACTCAGTCTTAAACCCATGAGGTGAGAAGCAAGGAGTAGAGTAGGCTGAGGCAAGAGGATCACAGGTTCGAGGCCAGCATATGGTAGGGCTGGGGGTGTAGCTCAATGGTAGAGCAGCCCTGGGTTCAATCCAAGTACCACAAAAAAAAAAAAAAAAGGAGGAGACAAGAAAAAGATGAACTACTCATGGAGTGCTGCTTTCAATCTAGAACTGAGTCCTCTCTCTCAGGTAGCACCTGAGCAGAGACCTGGGAGAAGAGAAAAAGTAGACTACATGTGTATCTGTGGAAGAAGCATCTAGGGCAGGACTTTGGTCTGCTTGAAAAAGAACAAGGAGGCTGCCACTCCTGAGCCTGATAGAATCTGGGAAATTATAGTAATGGCAGCAGTATAAAAGGGAAATAGTGAGAGAGTAGGAGGCCAGAGGGATGAGGAGAAGTCAGGTTGCCTGGGACATAGATTAGTAAGCACAAATCCCATACTGAGGGGAGAGAGAACTCAAAGTATGAGGGTTGAAGATAACATTGCAGATTGAGTCTATTCAGAAGCAGAGGAATCCTTACACCTCGGTCATGGGTAGTCAGAGCACCTAGTCTTTGGCTGGATCACTGTGTGACTGTGGACAGCTACCTTACCTCTCCAGGTCTTTGTCCCCTTATCAAAGGAAGAGCCAAGCTTTTTGCCTCTTCCTTTTCTCCTGGGATTAGCCTCCCTATGAGACCTGAAATCTATACATGAATAATTACTGAGACTTGTGCAAGATATAGATTTTAAAATTATAGTCACTTTGAGAAGACAGAGTAAAAGTAGATTCTTGGGGAAAATCTCTGAAATTACATTCTTTTCATTGCTTTTTTTTTGTTTTGTTTTGGTACTAGGAATTGAACCCAGGGGTGTTCTACCACTAAGCAGCACCCTCAGTCCTTTTTATTTTGAAACAGTTTCTTGATAAGTTGCTAAGTGTCTTGCTAAATTGCTGAGGCTGGCCTCGAATCTGCAATCCTCCTGTCTCAGCCTCCCAAGTTGGGATGATAGGCAGGCACCCAGTAGCCCCCAACCTTCCTCCCTTATTTGGTTTGGTTTTGATATTGTTCCTGTTTAAGGCTGAGCAGTTTCTAGGATCAGACTGTAGGTGGAGTAGTTATACTTTTCCCCATCATAGCCATAAAAGCAGAAGCATCCACATTTCCTGTCTAGACAGAGGACGTGCATGGAATCATAAAATCTTCACACTGGAGAGATCCAGAAAGGTCATCTTCTCATTCTCTTGTCTTTAGAAAACCGTGCTCCTAAATCAGACTGATGGTAAAGCAGGCGCCTGCTTTCTTTTAACTGCATAAAAAGCACCACTGTTCTGCTCCTGACCACTTACTTTAGGCCCAAAACAACAAAACCCACAAAACAAGAAATTCTAAATAAAATCCGATTTGTGCATGTATGCATATCACTTTCCCATGCATCAACCTGGGGGCTGCAGGATGTTAGATATGTCCTCTACTATATTTTAGTAGTTTTCTTTGATTTTTATGAAATATCTTGTTTATCTGAGGTTGAGATTTCCCAGTGTTTTAGGTCCAGATGCAGAGGGAGAGAATACCTTCCAAGTGGTAGGATTAAAAGTCAGTAGGGCAAGATTGAGAAAGAAGCAACATCTTCGCAAGCACTATGAAGACCCATGCCCCTTCCTTGGATCTATATGAAAGATTGTTCTCAACTTTATGAAACTAGTATGCTCCTGAATGTTTCCCTAGAAAATTAATGTCTGAATATCTAATCTTTATTTTATAGACAAGTTAGAAATTGCAGTTGTTGCTTTTGTTTTTATGATCCTGGGCATCAACTCAGGGCCTTGAGCACGGTAGAAAGTGATCTGTCACTGAAACACAACCCACACCCCTGTTTTTTGTTTTGTTTTGTTCTGTTTTACTTTGAAAAAAATCCAGGTCTAGCAAACCTAGTAATAAGGCCATATTTAAAAGTATACTAAATATTTTTCAGATGTTGAAAGGAAAATGTTTTCATGATTGGCTATTAATCATAATACTCAAAGCAAGTTTTAGAGTATATGTGTGAACTTCCTAGCAAGTCTGAAAAAAAATGGGAAAGGTTGTTTGAATCAGATGTTAGACACCTTTTCAATTAGACTCACACCCTGCATCTTATAGCTGGGGTGCAACGCAGCTGTTTGGGGGTGTTCCAACCTCGTCTCCCAAGATTTTATGATATAACCTAATTGTTATGACTAAGCCAGTTGGTTTAGAATCAGCAGTTAATTAGCAAAGGAGAGAAAAAACAGGCCCACCCTCCTGAAGGCAGAAACTCTCAAACATGAAGGCCCAGATGGTATTGTCATTTAGGTAAATTTGTTCATTCAACAAATAATTTTTATTACCTAACATATATCAGACATTGGGCTAAGAGGTGACATAAAGCACTAAACAATATTTAAAAATAGAACAAACTGGGTGTGGTGATTCACACTTGTAATTCCAGCTACAGGAGTGGGAGGCTAAGATAGGAGGATTGCAGGTTTGGGACCAGCCTGAGAAAATTAGCAAGATTCTGCCTCTAAAGAGAAAAATAAAAGGACTGGGAGATGTAACTCAGTGGTAGAGCACCCCTGGGTTCAATCCCTAGTATCTGAAAGAAAAGTATACCAAATATTTTGATAGGAAATGTACACTAATACTATATGTATGCACACTAAGCCATCAGGACTTAACACAGCCTAGAGAAGTTCATCCAAAATGATGTAACACTTAACCTAACCAAAGTTCTGAGGGTGTCAGGCAGGAAGGTGAACAAAAGAGCATTTTAAGTAGAAAAAACTTGTCATGGTTACACATAGAGCTCACGTATTAGTGTTCAGAATTGACGTTATTGAGTCATAAGGATTGAAATCCATCAATAGATAAGTCCATCGTGATGGATTTACTGCGTGGTAACCTAGGCAGGTGGGATGTGGATGAAAAAGGTGGGACCCTAGGGGTGTGGCCTTAGGGTTGTGCTTGTCTTTGAATCCCCTTGCCTGCAATCTCCTGTTTCTGACCTCTGCCATGTGAGAGCAGAGTCAGTCTCCTCTCTCTCTCTCTCTCTCTCTCTCTCTCTCTCTCTCTCTCTCTCTCTTTCCAATCACCATGCCCTGAGCACTGAAGATCCATCCTGATCTAGATTGAACTCTGAGATCTCTAAAAAACACATGAGCAAATCAATCTTTCTTCCTCCAAGCTGTGTGCCCAGTTGCTTAAGATTATAGTAGTGAGAATGTCGAGGGAGACGGAACTGGATGGCAGAAGGTTCAGAATTGAAAGAGCATGGGTCCTCTGAGAAACTCAAGAATGCCCAGCATGGCTGGAATAGAGAGTTCTAGAAGAAGACTAGAAAGAGATGGAGACTAGAATACAAGGTGAGACTGGGTCCAGGAAGATTTAGTTGGCTCTGGAAAGAGGATGGTCTTATCCTCAGAGTGATGAAGGACTCAGAAGAGTGTTCAGCAAGGTGATCGTTTTAGATTTGTGTATGAAAAGCTTCTAGGTGGCTGGAGATATTGATTTGAGAGCATTACAAATGATAATGCTGCATTTAGATGTGAACAAAGCCATAGCTGTTCCAGGTAGTGTGTATCAAGTGAGAAAAGGAACAAGGACAGAAGCCTAAGGAATCTGGAAAGATCAAACAGAAGAACCCAACAAGGAAGCTGGAAGAAGTCAGAGAAATGAGGCTGACCAGGGGAGGGCTGCGTTGCAGGAATCAAGGTGAGAGATTGCTTCAAAAGGGGGACAGTCAGGAGTGTCGAATGCTGTCAAGAAGCCAAGCACTCTAAGGGCCCAGGAGCCTCTAGTGCATTCCACACAGGGAGGTCAGGGGCGTGGGCATGCGACAAGCTGCCAGCAGAGCAGCAGAAGTCCAATGACCACGTGTGCACAGTGATTGCTTGATAAAGCAACCAAGATGGCTTTAAGATGTACCCTACAAAGATGAGGAGAGCGATCTAGTGGGGCACAGTTGGGGGTTAGATCAAGGGGACATGGTTTGTGAATATGAGAAACATGGAAGATATTTAAGTACTGAAGGAAATGACGAATGGAGGAGAGTGGGGAGGAAGACCAGGTGGAGGCTACTGCTTAGGAGGCTGGAGAGGCTGAGTCCAAGCCCGGCAGAGCAGTGGTTTGGGCCGAGAGAAGGAATGGCCTTCTGCTCTCTGGAGTGAATGAGGGAAGCACGGGGCTTGTGGGTGAGTGGCAAGGCTTCCAGAGCATTTCTGTTTGGGAACTCTTGTTGTCTTTGTGAGGGTAAAAAGTACTAGCCACCGATTCCTACACATTCATTGTGAAAGTTTAAAGTCCCGGTGAAGAGGAAGTTTATGAATAGTACTTATAAAGTTGAGAGATAGATAAGATATTTTAAAAATATTTTATATATATATTAGATCAGATTCATGCTGTGACCAAGTGTGACAGTAGGAAAACTCATGGTGAAATTTCTGTCTTTGACAATCAATGGTAGGTGCACTAAAGATGAATGTAAACTAAAACTGTACCTCTTATTCTGATAAATAGTTTATGATCTAATCTAATGGTTAGGTGAATTGAAATAATTCACCTTTCATATCCAGACTTAATGTGTGTGTTTTTTTAAATCTAAACAGTTGAGTGAAAACATAACCACTAATTGCAGTAGAGTTGTATTAAAATCAGATAGCTTAATAAACTTTATAGATCTGGGTGATAATTAACAGACTATCCTGAGCGTAGATACTTGCATTAAGTGCTGGCAATAAGCAAGTCCTTCCTTTGATATCTACCTTTAAGTGCATACTAAATATCACTGCATGGGCCAGTAAAGATATACACAAATAGTTAATGATGTTTGAAGAAGATAAACAGGATAAGTAAGTCATGCTCATATTCACACCCTGGAGAAGGGAAAGACACAAAGAATCAAGCTTGTTCCCTTGTCTCAGCATCATTGTGCAGAATCCAGTGATCTGAACCATAAAGAGTTAATCCTCTCTGATACTGAGATCCTTTCTGTAGGTTTTGAAAAGAGGAGGCCCTTGACCTATGAAACATCTGGAGGGCCCCTCCACCACAGGCCCAGCTTTCTCCTTATTATTCCTCAACCCAGACTGAAAAATGGGAATGTGCTTTCCAAGGTTCTACAGAAAAATCCCTCAAGTAATTCTGATGCTCCCTCTGACCTCAGCTCCTCACAGACCTTCTCTGCAAAATTCCCTTCTGATTAATTGGCCTTCATGGCAAAGTTGGAACCTAACTTGAAACTCACCAGTGGATAAGGAGGCAGAAGCTTCTCACCCTTTTCTTTGTCCTTTTTTCGCCTTGAACATGCTAGGTACACATTCATCACTTAGCTACATCGACAGTTTCACTTTTGGTTTTAGGTATGAGGTCTCACGGCTGTGCTGTGTGGCCCAGACTAGCCCCAAACGCCTGTGCACATCTCCATGCCCAGTTCCCTCTTCTTTATTTCTTAAAAATAATATCCAATTTTATGGGGGGGTTTGTTTCATTTGTTTTTGGGGGTTTTGTTGTTGTTGCTGTTTGGTAGTCCTGGGGATTGAAAACCCAGGGTCCTTCTACCTCTGAGTTCAACCCCCTGCCCTTTATAATTTTATTTTTTTGTTGTTCTGGAATAGGATCTTGTTAGGTTGTTGATAGTCTCACTACATTGCTGAGACTGTTCTCAGCCTCCCAAGACCTGGTATTATTGGCATGTGCCACCATGCCTGGCTTAATTTTATGTATTTTTTTAATCACTTATCTATTTTTCTGTTTATTTATTTTAAACTGCTTTGTTGTAGTATAATTGGTGTATCTAAAACAGTAAGTAAGTATGTATGTATGTATGTATGTATGTATGTATGTATGTATGTATTTAGGTGCTAGGAATGGAACCCAGAGGCACCTTTGAGCTACACCCCCAGCCCTTTTTATTTTTTTTCTTTTGAAATAGGATCTTACTAAGTTTCTGAGGGCCTTCCTAAATTGCTGAGGCTGGCCTTGAATTTGTGATCCTCCTGTCTCAGCCTCCCAAATGCTAGGATTACAAGTGCGTGCCAGTGAGCCCAGTTAAAACTGCGTGTTAATATTAAATGTGTATAACCTGATGAGCTTGGACATATATAACCATGTATGGAACCACTGCCAATATCATGGTAATAGACATAGCCATCACCTCCAAAAGCTTTTTAGTGCCCCCTTTGTTTTGTTGTGTGTGCGTGTGTTGTTGTTGTTGATGATTCTAAATGAATTGCAATGACTTCCGATGTGGTGTAGCAATCATGGGGGATGTACAACATGACTTCTATCCCAGGGGAAGCGTCAGGAACTACTGACACCCCCTGTGTCCCTGTGTCTCATCTTAAGTTATTCACAATACGTGGAGGAGATCTACTCTTTTACTGAAGGCCACCTCCCTGTTCCCTTGTATCTTATGATCCAGTATTGGCTATCCTATAGCCTACAATACTCTGACCATTCCTCTCAGCCTTCCTGGCTATATTTTAGGCCAAGACCCAAAGGCGGTGCAGCTCATTGAGATACTGTTAGAAGTTCCAGGAGCGACCAAGGAAGCCACGCTATCTACTTCCTCCCCCTTGCCTCCTCCTCTTGTGAAAATCCAGTTGGCTGTACTCTTTCTTGCTGGTGCTCCCATGGCCATTATCTCATTCTTCTTGATCTTTGTTAATTGAATTACCCAAAAATGCCAGGCTTATCCCTGCCTGGTGCATGTCCAGGATGCTGATGTTGTGTTTGTGTCTGACAATGTATTCCAAGGAAAGATGATCACCTAGGCAGCTGTCTTCTTTCTCCCCTTCTGTCCAAGGATGCCCATGACTGGCTCTGCATAGTCATGTCTGCCTCAGACAATGTGGGTTGAGCTGTTTATTTGTAATGAAGCTTAATTATTTGAGTTTTGCTTTGGATAGACCTGGCTTTGGATCCTGCTCTTATCACTTGCTAAGTCTGAGACTTGGGAAAGTTATTACACTTCTATGGGCCTTATTTTCATCTTTAGTAAAATGGGAATCATAATGCCAAGAGTTATTATAGCTTCATTACAGTGCTGGAGAATCAGTGAGTTCTCAACTCAGCTGTTAGGAAGTCTGAGAGCTGATATGTAGCTTTTATAGTTGTGTAAGGAAGAGAACCATGATTTTTCACCCCCACAATGTGTAAGATTGCCTTTGTAGATACTAAAGGCCCAAGATGAAGGACATTCTCATTTCCCTTTTAAATGGTAAGAAAAACTTTGTCCTCAATGGGACCCAAATCCTTAAATCAAACTGTACATACTTGAGTGGATACATTTTGACAATCTTAACATAGATTTTGAATAACCCAAGGCCAAATGCCACCCACCTTCAGTTAAACAAGTTGCACCAAGCTGAGTATAGTGGTGACACATGTCTGTAATCCCAGGGCTTGGGAGGCTGAGACAGGAGGATTCCAGGTTCAAAGTCAGCCTCAGCAACTTAGTGAGGCCCTCAGAAACTCCATTTAAAAAAAATAGGGTTGAGGATATAGCTCAGAAGCAGAACATTCCTGGGTTTAATTCCGAGTACCACAGATACACACACACACACAAATAGACTTGTATGAATCTCCTACATAGACGTAAAAACATAGCTAAGAAAGGACTAGTTTTCTGGGGCATTCGCATTTTTCATAAAAGTATCATAAATTAAAAGGAAATGTTGAAATTTTACTCCTCTTCACTCCTCTTTTGTGAACTGTTAAAAGACAAAATTACTACAAATCTAGTTTTGCAGAGCTTAATTTGCAGTTCTAGAATTGAGTAGCAGTTTGGACCAAAAATGGTTCAGAATGCCCCACCCCACCACATGGACAGGTTACGGCCATAGCTATAGAAAAGGAAGTGATGTCCAGAGGCAGGCTGATTGGTTACAGTGCCTGCCTGTCTTATTTGAACATGGTTCAAATCATTGCCTGTTTGTGATTGACTAAGACTCAGCTACTTGTTACAAGAGTAGGTTACAGTCTGTTTACACATCAAGTTAGGTTACAGCTCACTATATAGGAAGAAACTTTTAGAATAAAGTTAAAATATGTACAAAGGCAGCTTGAGACCCAATTTAACAAACCAGTATGTCTTAAACTTCTACTAGGTCTCAGCCACTGTGCTAGGCTGTCATGAGAAATGAGACAGGGTTTAGCCTAGACTAGTGTAGACTAGCTCAGACCAGCTTAGCCTAGACTCGTTTAGAGTCTAATAAGGAGAACTCATTAACAGGAAAACAAAGTCATAATAAACTGATGAATGTTATAAACCAAATAGCACATGGTTTTCTAGAATGGTGTGTGACTTAGATTCCCTCCTGAGGGGTCATGTTTAACCCAGAACACAAAGGATGAGAAGCTGACAACCAAGGGAAGGGGGAGGGAAAAAGTACTGCACAAAGGCAGGAGGGTCAGAGGTTGCAAAGCCCTGGCCGTGGCTCTGGGAACTGAATGAATAAAGGAGGAACAGATGCTGGGGATCTCAGAGCAGGAAGCACTTCCTAAGACACACAGTTTTCTGTTGCTTCCTGGAGTATTTCAGGAGCCCATTCAAACATGCTCTTAGAAAGTACCTATTTAGCAATTTGACCTATTATTAAATCAAGCCAGGAGTGTAATAACTTATGAAGGGCATTTCAGGTTTGGTAATCAATGCAGGTCATTTGAATTGCACTCTTCCTTTTAGCATGGGGAACGGCTACGCCTCACATCTCATCTGGATATTCAGCAGCTTGACTCACCTTTAATATGGAGCAGGTTTTCTCTTTTATGATGGATTGTAATATAGTCGTAGTCTCCAAAATTTTCTCTTGCTTCACTTTCTTTAGTATTTTTGGAAATAGCAAATGCAAATTCTTAATTTAAACAATCATAAATGGAAATGGTTTGAGATCACTTTGATGACACTGTCGCAAAGGACGTGTGTCCCCTGAAGGCCCACGTGTTGAAAGCTTGGTCCCCAGGCTGTGGCACTCTGGAAAATGGCAGAGCCTTTGAAAGGCAATGCCTAATGGGAGGAAGTTAGGTGATTGGGGCATGCCCTCAAAGGGGATTGCGAGACTCTGGTCTCTGCCTCTTCCTTTTCCTCTCTCTTTGGCACCTGGCCACCATGTAGAGAACAGTTTTTTCTGTCATGTACTTCCACCATTACAGGCCCAAAAGCAATGGGTCCACCTGACGATGGAATAAAACCTCTAAACTGAACCAAGATAAACCCTTCCTCTGTTTAAGTTCTTTATCTCAGATATTTGTCACAGTAATGGAAAACCCAAATTGTCAATTTCCTTGTTCTGCTCAAATCAACTTTCTTATGTGGCTAGTTCAGTATGACCCACTGTGGCTTTTTTGCAGATTAAAGTCACACCCATCCTCTCCCATCTACATTTCTGCTGAGAAGCATACTCAGAACCACAGAAACTGAGTCACACTGCTGGGAAAGTGCCACGCCCTCTGCCTGGCACCACCCATGATGAAAAATGGACTTTGGTGCCCAACACTTTGTAGCCAGAAAGAGCCCTGACACCAGGCATGGCAGACTCCTCTCATGGCTCCTTCTATTCATTCCTCTCTGGGCTCTTCCTCACTTTTTCCCCCCAGCAGAGTTAATGACAGCCATTCACATTGTTGTAGACATACCCTACTGACTTCAACACCAAAGTAATAGATCCTTTGGGAGGAAAGAATTCTTTGTTGTCTCTGGCCTGGGTCTTTAAAATGTGATAACAGTAACGATAATGAAAGCCATGACCTTCAATAAAAGCAGTCACTCATTTACTTCTGGTGAGCAAATAGCTGTGAGGTACTTCTTAATGCCTAACTTATATGAACCAGGAAATGCATATTAAATATTAGCTATTATTATCATGCCTTAAGTACATGCCAAGTCCTGGGGCACTGTGCTAAATCCTTCCCATACGTAATCTCATGTAATCATTACCAGAACCTCCATGGAGTAGGAGATGTTTTACACCCATTTTACATATAAGAAAATAAGATTCTAAGAACTCCAGTACTCAGATTCACACATCTGATATTTTGAAAATGGGATTCAAATCTAATCTTCACAGCCTGTGTGTGCATTTTCTAAGTAGAGTATCTTCAGGTAGGAATAATTTGAAGAAGTCCTCTAGTTTGGAATCTCATTAAGGTGAAAGAGTTTCTTGGAACTGAGACTCTGTAAGAAAGATTTAGACGACTTAATAAACATTAATAACATTTGGGTGGAAGGGAGGAAAAAGGAGGAAGAAGAGAAGAAACGTGTTGATTATATATATTGTACATTTATATTTATTGAGCAATATATTCATTTTCATATAGATGCTTATAAAGTCCATAACACTTCTTTTTAAAAATTCCTTCTATTTTTATAATTTTTAAGGTTAAGTTAAACAAGTTATTGGTTAGCTAGTGGTCAATATGAAATTTGAAGCCAGGTTGGTCTGGCCCTGAGGCCCAGCCTCCTGCCTACAACCCTGAGGCTGAGCCTTCCTGCTGAAGCTCAACCCTAAGTGCTTTGATAATGATTTCATATTTTCTACTAAGACACTAAAATGACTTATCAAAAGAGATCAAGAGGTCACTTCCTTAGAGAATAGCCAGGGAAAAAGCTAGACAGTTGAGTTTGGGGGGTGATTTTTCAATACAGAGCTGCCCAGAGGTGTGAGGATGGATGGGCTGACCTCTTAGGTCCCCTCCAGTCCCAGAGCTGCAGGATTGATTTGCCAATGAAAACGTCAGGACTTTTCTCCCGTGAAATGATCTATGATAGTCTGAGTGCATTCTGCACTTCCACCCCACCTCCTTACAGCTGATTGGAAAAGCAAAGATTAAATCAGCAGAAGCAGTGGAGAGGAAGAATTTCCTCAGGAAATTTCAGGGTCTTCCTGAGACAAGGAAAACCTTGGGGAAGCAGAGGAACAGAAAAGGAAATGTGGTATTCCAGGAAGAATAAGCTGTCCAGGTACCAGGAGGGTGGACCAGTCAGAGGGAAGCAGTTCCTCTATGATGACCACTGCTTTGCATTATCAACAGGCATGACATGCAAAAGGTCTGTGCTTTCTAAAGGAATATGCTCTAATTAAACAAAGAGAATTAGTGCATGAAACAACTTGAGCGTGATACACCTTTTTAAATATAATTTTACTTATTTTTAATTGGTGCATTGTAATCATGCATTGTGATGCGGTTCAAGGTGATAGAGACAGACATACACAGCACTCATCCAGCCCTCCCCCAGTTCCCACCCCACTCCCTCTCCCTCCCCACCTTCCTGGCTCAACACAGGGATTGGCATCCATAAGTCTGTGTATGTACTTCATGTCCATTGAAGTGTTTCCCTCTTCAAGTCTTCCACCCCTCTCCCGACTCCCTCAGGCCCCCTTCTTCACTAAGGTTTCTCCTCCTTTGTCTGGAGTCCCTCCTAGAACCATATACTTTTAACCAGGAAGTAAGAGATTAGCCGAATCAACCCAATCAAGGAATATTCACTGAGTGCTGAGTCTGCCATTCTGGGCGTGAGGGACACAGAAATGAGCCAGACAGATCTGAACCAGCACCCTGCTGAGGCAGGCAGAAGGTAGGCTAGTGAGATAGGCATGGCGGGCACCCTAGGCAGCATGGCGCACCGAGTAGACAACACAGCAGAGGCGTGGGCAGGAAACGCCAAGGTGGGAAGCTGGAATGTTTGATGGTGGTCAGGGAGGCCTCCCTGAGGAGATGCCTGAGTGAAAGAGCTGAAGGGGGGAGTGGTGTGGAGGGCTCCCGGAAGGGCAGGCACTGATGCTGTGAGGCTGGTGAGTCAGAGTTAACGGCTGGAGCCTGCAAGCCCTGGGAAGATCTGAAGGGATTGGGGCTTCCACACAGAACGAGGCGGGAGCCATCACAGGGCACTGAGCAGAGAAGGGCCCTGACCTGACCCCTTCCACGTCACTGATCCTTGTTCTCGTCCTGTCTTGCGGGTCTTCTTCCCTGCCATGTGGACTTTTACATTCCCTCTTGTGCTTCTGGTGCCCGGGTTTGTTTCCTACACTGTCCAGCATATCACAGTTCTGTCGCTGACCTCCACTTGCCAGGGGCCTCCAAATCTAAGTCTCCGCCGAGCCTGACATTGATGTTGGACTTGAGACTCTACCCAGCGACAACCTGGAGTGACTCTCCTGGAGGTGTGGGCATCAGCGTGCCTCATCTAAACACATCACGGCCTTGCTTTACCAGACGTCCACTTTGCAACAGGTATTATAATCCACTCGGTGACAAAGTCACACGGTGAGGCGCCCTCTCCCATCATTCTCTCTAATTCACCTCCGACATCCGTCATCTCCTAGCCATGTTCTTGACCAGGCCCTCCTCTTTAGGTTCTCCCCCGAAGGAGCTTCAGCCTCAACCTCCCTGGTGTAAGCTTCAGTCACTTAGTCACTTTCGATGTTCTCCCTGGCTCTGGTCTTATTTGCATCCCCTCCTTACCTCATATCCATGCTCTACACTGTCACTGGAGAAAGTGTTCCATCTGTATCCTGACAAAATACCTGGGGCTGGGTAGTTTTATGAAGAAAAGAGGTCTATTGAGCATACATTTCAGGAGGCTGTAAGTCTAAGGTCACAGGCATCCCCATTGATGAGGCCTCTGGGTAGGGCCTAACAACAGAGGACATGGCAAGGGCATGCAGAGGGAGAAGAGACCACAGCATCAGACAGAAACCTGGAGCACAATTCAGAGGTTGGGTGCACTCTTCTTCTTCTCCTCCTCCTCCTCCTCCTCCTCCTCCTCCTTCTTCTTCTTCTTCTTCTTCTTCCTTTTTTTTTGGGGGGGGGTAACCAGAGATTCTACCCTCGAGTCATAATCCTTGCTCTATTTTATTTTGTAGTTTGAAACAGGTTCTCACTAAGTTTCAGAGGCTGACCTCAAACATGTGGTCCTCCTGTCTCATCCACCCAAGTACTGGAATTACAGGTGTGTGCCACCATGCCTGATTTGGGCTCACTCTTATAACAGCTTATTCTCATGGGAGCTCAGGGGTCCCAAACAGCTACTTTAATCACTGCGGAGGGTAGCACCCTCAGCTACCAACGACCTCCCTCTAGTCCCACCTCTCAAAGGTCCCACAGCCTCTCACATCAGCACACAAAGGACCACGAAGCTAACATATGAACCCTTTGTAGATGCTTCCTTGTCTTTCTTTCCTTCCTTTCTTCCTTCCTTCTTTCCTTCTCTCCCTCCCTCCCTCCTTTTCCCTCCCTTCCTTCCTTCCTTCCTTCCTTCCTTCCTTCCTTCCTTCTTTCCTTCCTTCCTTCCTCCCTCCCCCTCCCTCCCTCCCTCCCTCCCTCCCTCTTTCTTTCTTTCTTTCTTTCTTTCTTTCTTTCTTTCTTTCTTTCTTTCTTTCTTTCTTTCTTTGACTGGGGATTGAACCCAGAGGCATTCTATTTCTGAGCTACATCCCAGCCCTTTTTATTTTTTATTTTCAAACAGGGTCTCTCTGAGTTGCTGAGGGTCTTGCTACGTTGATGAGGCTGACCTCAAACCTACAATCCTCCTGTCTCAGCCTCCCAAGTACTGGGATTACAGGCATTTACATCTGGCAAGAAACCCACTTTAAAGACATATATATGAAAAAGTAAGGGGATAGAGAAAAATATACCACACTGATACTAATACAAGAAAGCTGAAGTAGCTATATAAGTTCAGAAGAAGTATACTTCAGAGTAAGAAAAATTATGGGGAATGAAGGAGGGAGACTGACATAATGATAAAGGAAAGAATATCTCTCATGAACATAGATACAAAAATCATCAACAAAATTTCAACAAATCCAATAATTAGATTAGCAAATTTGCAAATCCAAAAATTATAATTCAGCAATGTGTAAAAAGAACTGAACATTATAACCAAGTTGAATTTATCCCAGGTATGCAAAGCTGGTTTATTTGAAAATCAATTAATGCAACTCATTACACTAGCACACTAAAGAAGAAAAACCACATGACCCAGGATACAGCAGAAGTATTGACAAAATCCAATGTACTTTCATGATTTTACTAAAGCTTTAAGGAAAGTAGTAAAAAGGGGAACTTCCTCCAGCTTGATAAAGAATAGCTACAAAAACCTATAGCTCAGATTATATTTACTGGTGAGAAACTTGAAGCTTTCTGCCAAGATCAAGAACAAGGCAGGGAGCCGGGCGTGGTGGCGCACGTTTGTAATCCCAGCATTCGGGAGGCTGAGACCGGAGGATCCGGGTTCGAGGCCAGCCTCAGCTACCTAGTGAGGCACTCCACAACTTAGTGAGACTCAATTTCAAAATAAAGAATAAAAAATAGGGCTGGGGGTATAGCTCGGAGGTAGAACGCCCCTGAGTTCAATCCCCAGTACCGTCCGTTCTCACTACTCTTTCCAATATTGTGCTGGAAATCCTAGGTGATAAAGCTGTACAGATTGAGAAAGAAGTAGTGAAACTGTCTTTGTTCACAGACAACATCATAATCTATGTGGAAAATCTAGAAGAATCAACAAAAAAACTCTTGGAGCTGATAAATTATTTATGGCCAAGTGGTGTGGTGTGAGGCTAAGCTTTACTGAGGGAGATGGGAGGAGGAGGAAGACTTGAAAAGGGACACACCTCCACAGATCCGATGTCCACACACAGACTTATCAAAGCCAATCAGTGTGCCGAGCAAGAGAAGGTGGGAGGTGGAGGGAGTGGGAACTGGAAAAGGGTTCCATGAGTACTGTGTGCATTTGACTCTGTCACCCTGAACTTCATCAAGATATAGGATTACAGTGCACCAATAAAAAAAAAAAAAAATTAAAGGGGGAACTACTTTCCTTCATAGCAAGAGTAAGTGGAAACTAAAGTTTACAAACACACTGCCATCTCTCTTGATACTTAAAAAAATGCTTACATATAAATATAAAAACATATGTATAAGATTTGTTGATGAAGAAAACTATAAAACTGATAAAAAAAAATCAGAGAAGACCTAAATAAATGAGAGGTATTCCATGTTCCTAGGCAGAAAGACACATTGTTTTCAAGATGTCAGTATTTCCAAATTTGATTTATTAATTGAATACAATCCCAATAAAAACACACACAATATTTTGTGAACATTGGAAAACTGATTCTGAAATTTATATGGAGAGGCAGAAATCCCAGGATAACAAATTCAGTGTTGAAATAGAAGAACAAAGTTGGAAGACTGACACTATCTCATTTTAAGTCTTACTCTAAAGCTACAGTAATCAAAATAAGATGGTATTGTCTAAAGAATAGACAAATAGATTAATGGAACAGAACCCAGAACTCAGAAATAGAATCACACAAGTACAGTCAGCTGACCTATGACAAAGGAGCAAAGCTAACATAGTGGATCGAACATAGTCTTTTCAGTGAATGATACTGGAACAGCTAGAAATCTACATAATAAAAGGAAGAAAGGGAGGGAAGAAGGAAGGAAGGAATCCAGACACATACTGTATAACCTTCACAAAGAATAGCTCAAAGCCAGGCATGGTGGCACACACCTGTAATCCCAGTATTTGGGAGGCTGAGAAAGAAGGATTGCAGGATTATGGCCAGCCTTAGCAACTTTGTGAGGCCTTCTGCAACTTAATGACACTTTGTTTCAAAATAAAAAAAAAATAAAATAGAGCTGAGGGTGTAGCTTAGAGGTAGAATGCCTCTGGGTTCTACCCCTAGTAACACACACACACACACACACACACACACACACACACACACACACACAACTTAAAATGGATCATAGATCTAAATGTAAGTCACAGAACTAAAAACTCCTAGAAGATAGCATAGGAGAAAACCTAGATAACTTTGGAAAGACAGTGACTTTAGATACAACAACAGGATCATGACCTATAAAAGGAATAATTGATAAGATGGGATCTATTAAAATTAAACACTATTATTCTCCCAAAGATCCTGCCAAAGAATGAGAAGACAAGGCACGGGTTGGGAGAAAAGATTTGGAAAAGACATCTGGTAAAGGACTCATCTAAAATATACAAAAACTCTAAAACTCAACAATAAGAAAATGAACAGCCCAATTAACAAACTTGTAAAAGAAAACAAAAACAGTTATTTCATCAAAGAAGATGTATAGATGTCACTGGTCATGATGGCACACACCTGTAATCCCAGTACTTGGGAGGCTAAGACAGGAGGTTCGCAGGTTTGAGGCCAGCCTCAGCAACTTAGTAAGACCCTCAGCAACTTGGAAAGATCCTGTTTCAAAATAAAAAAGGGGGGAGAGTG
This sequence comes from Graphiurus murinus, assembly GCA_004027655.1. Taxonomy (NCBI): domain Eukaryota; kingdom Metazoa; phylum Chordata; class Mammalia; order Rodentia; family Gliridae; genus Graphiurus; species Graphiurus murinus. Next base: position 22,294 of record PVLC010020967.1, read on the forward strand.
GGATGTAGCTTGAAGGTAGGATGCCCTTGGGTTTAATTCCCAGGAAGAGGAGGAGGAGGAAATACAGATGGGAAGTAAGCATATTCACCATCACATGCTGTCAGAGAATTGCAAGTTAAAACAGTGAGTTACTACTAAGCACTCTATTAGGATGGCCAAATCCAAAATACTGACAACAGATGCTGGTGAGGATGTGGAGAGATGGGAACTTTCCGTCAGTACTGTTGAGAATGCAAAACGGTATAGCCACTCTGGAAGATAGTTGGGCAGTTTCTTAGAGAGCTAAACATTCTCTTCCCATGTGGTAGCGATCGAGTTCCTTGCTTATTTACCTAAATAAACTGCAAACTTTATGTCCACATAAATACCTGAGCATGGGTGTTTATAGTAGCTTTACTCATAATTGCCCAAACTCAGAAACAACTAAGATGTCTCTCAGAAGGGGATGCACAAACTGTGGCTCATACAGACAATGGAATATTATTCCCTGTTAAGAAGAAACAAGCTTTGTATTTCTAAGAGAAAGAAATGCAAAGAATATACACTGATTCCAACTATGTGACATTCTGGGAACGGAAAAACTCTGGAGACAGTACAGAGACCCAGGGTTGCCGGGTTTAGGGGAAGGGCAGGGTGGGGAGATGAGCAAGCCAAGCCCAGAGGATCCTGGGGCACAGAGGACCCCTGCGTAACCCTACAAAGGTGGACACACGCCATGCATTTGTTAAAATCCGTATAATGCACAACTGTACTCTATGAACTTTGGGTTATAACAACATGTCCTCATAGGTTCATTTATTGTAAAAATGCCCCACTCTGGCATGGGATGGGGCAGGGATATAGCTGCTCTCTGAACTCTATTCAGTTTTTCTGTGAAACTAAAGCTTTACCAAAAAGGGAAGCTTATAATAAAACAGAAGCAGCCTGCCCTGGATTTCCTGTCTCACCTTCCCACAAATTGAAACACAGACGTGCTCACAGGCACACTTAACCACACGGTGCGG
>PVLC010020968.1:0-28530 GCA_004027655.1 Graphiurus murinus
ATCCAGGCCCACTTCTAATTCCTAGAGAAACAAAGGCATATAAGGTGGGTCCTTGTTGCTTAAGTGCTTACTGTCTTGTGGGAGTGTATTAGTCATCTTTTTATGATTATGACAAAGATACCTGATAAGAACAACTTATAGGAGGAAAGATTTATTTTGGCTCATGGTTTCAGAAGTTCAGTCTATGGTTGGATGTAGCCTCCGTTGCTTTGGGCTTGTGGTGAGGCAGAACAATGTGGCGGGAGGGCATCGTGGAGGATAGCTGTTGAGCTCATGGCATCCAAGAAGGAAGGAGATAGAGGTAGAGACAGAGAGAGAGAGAGAGAGAGAGAGAGAGAGAGAGAGAGGAGGAGAGAGAGACAGAGAGACAGAGAGACAGAGAGACAACACATGAGCCTTTGGGGACATTTGATATCCAAACCATAACGGGGAGACAACCAAAAACTTCTAGACATGGAAGGCTGATAAGGTTGGGGCTCCTGGGAAAGTAAGAAGCAGAGCCAGCCTTCATCCATATTCACTCCACACAGGCTCTAGCATTCACTGTGCAAGGACGATGCACCGGCAGGCAGTTTGTTCCTTGTATATCTGGCACACTTTTCCTCCTTAACCTCTGAAACTAGAAGTAACTGGGATGGTAGCCAGTTGCTGAGTCAAAACTTGGTAACCTTTAGCTTTGGAAGCCTTGAAACCTAGCTAGAGAAAATGACCTAAAGAACTAAGACTGAGAGACTCACCGTTTCACTCAGCAGGTATATACCATGTGCATTTTGAATGTCAGACATTGGATAAGGCATTACAGATATGACCACACAGCAATAAACATGGTCTCTCCTTCCCTTTGGGTAGCTGGTATGCCATTCTAGGGGAAGATATGGACAGCCATTAAGTAGATAGAAACAACCTCAGGCAGTGGTAAGAAGAAAAGAAGATGATGGCTGCTAAGACAAATAATAATAATTTTTTTGTTAATTAGTACATTCCAGTGGAATTTGCTGGTTTGTTAGCTTGTAGTCCCTGAGTAGCTGCTGGTATGGGGATGGTGGGTTTGGGGGAAGAATGAGTTCCAGACCTGGCTATGTTGCTCACACACAATTCCATTCCCAGCACAATCCTGTGCTGGGGTAACCTTGGAGGAGCACAGGATTGTGCTGGGGATGGAATTAAGAAACGTGTCTGAGAGGGCTTCACAACTGGCTGAGCATGTTACAGTGATAGGTTCAGTTATTATGCATAGATAGATTCCAAGGTCTCCTACAGATAGCAACCATCTAGTTGGAGACCTCTGATTTGACATACAGAAGGGAAGGGAGACTCTGGGACTTGGAACATCTGGATGGACATCTAAGAGGTACTATGGGACTAGGAGCTTCAAACAGTCTTCTCTGTAGCCCTTGGCTTCCACAGAGGTACCTCTGCTTTTGTGCAGGCCAAGGGGAAATCCCAGTAGGCTATAGCCTAATTTAGCTAGAACTGCCTACTCTTAACTATTATTTATATTGGATGTATGTATAAAGTATTATCACAAGTATATCATTATGGCAAATTTTTTTCTTTTTGGAACTGGTTGGGCGGATGCTGGGAGTGGTGACCTTTCAGGGGCAAGGGTTGTGGAGCACTGAAGGAGGGCAGGCCAACTGGTCCTCGCTTTGGGACTTTGCCTCCTCTTAGGACGGGTGGGTGTGAAGCTGTGAGATCCGCAAGATTCTAGAGTTCATGGAAGGAGAACAGTGGCTGCATCGGGCATCTGACCCTTATTTACAAACCACCTACAATTTCCATGATGTTTTCCAAGTCTGACATCATCATCTTGGGTTTGAGAACAAAGAAAATTGGGACCAACTGGTTATACGTTACTTAAAGTTCTGGATATAAGCCTTGAATCACAGCACATTAAATGGGAAAATCCCTAAACTCATCTCATCCTCTAACACCCTAATAAATGAGGAATCAAAAGATCAGAATGGCAAAAGGGCCTGCCCAAGGTCCTAGAGGCCCTTGTAGGAGGGCCCTGATGTCCAGAATCAAGATCCTCCTGCAGAGGCAGAAACATCAGGACTAGGAGAAGGTGAGGCTGAGCCGTCCATTGCGGGCCTGCACTTTCCCTTTTCCAGGGTGCCTCATCTGTGTGGTGCCTATGACTGGCAAGCTATATATATGTCATGTGTAAGTTCCAGACAGTGCACTAAGTATTCTATGGCATTGTCTCATTGAATTCTCGATGTTCAATGTCTCCTCATTTGCCCCTGCAGACCCATTCTCTACTCTTCTCTATTGGTGTCCCATTTTTTTTTTTTTTTTTTGCTCCAGATAATGGAAAGTATGAAGATCTTGGGGGAGGGAGCAGGGTGATTCATGCAGCTCCATAGCTGTAGGTTTGGTACCAGCTGGCTGCATCCCTGCTCATAGGTCCAATCATGGAGTTCCCAACTTCTTTGGGTGTGGATGACCACACTCGACCTTCAGACCTAGGCATGATACTGGTACCCACTGTTGCTAGCTTTAAGATACTGTGCCCTCCCTTGTGGTTTTTCCGCATCCTCCACATTCCTTTGTAATTAGTATTCTTGTTAAATCCTTCTTGGATTATCCCAGTTTGAGTGTGCTGTTGGATGTGCAACACAAGAACCCCATAATGTAAGCACACGTATCGCCCCCATGTTGCAGATGAGGAAATTGACATGTTATGATCTATGCTCTGAGGTACACAGTAAGTGAACCCAAGGGGTTTCAGAAACTTTGATTTTCGACAGTCCATTATAGCCCCTCTAAGAGCAAGCAAGGCCGGTGGGTGGATGGTCCAGAGCTTGCTTTTCCATCATAGAGAGTTTCCGCCCTCCATCCAAAGTCCCTTTGAGACATGGGCATCCTCACTCACTCTCCTGTCTATCAGCCGAGGCAGGGCCATGAAGTGCCTGTGCCAGTGTGCCGAGGACCAAAGAAAGTGGATGACAAAATTTGTTTCTGCCATTGAAAAGAAAAAAAAAAATCCCTAAGAAACCCAGACAATCTCTAATTAATTAAAAAGGCCGAAAATAGCCTCCTGGATGTGGCAGGGGCTGACAGCTTCCCCAGAAGATTTCATTGGGTGGTGATGGTCTTGGCAAGATGACATGTGGCCCGGAACCACACACAGTTTCTTCTCCTGTCTGAGAACATTTTCCCCCCTCTGAGTTGCACACGCTCAGGCTGGGAGTGACAGAAGCCAGCCTAGAGCTCCGCTGACCTACTTCCCGCTGGCTTTTCAGCCGGCAGCTCACGCATCATCCATTTTAACCAGCTTTTCAAGGTCAGGACTTTTCAATGCAGAGACTGGCTTTTGCTTGACACAAAGCCAGGTACCATCAATTGTCCTGTTTACTAAAATTTCAGTGTTCTCTCTCTTACCTGAGTAAAAAGTATGGGTTGGGCTCCTGTTTATGACAGATAACAAATGCAGTTGCTTTGAGCCTAAATTGGCCACTTGGTCTGTACTTCAGGGGCTTAAAAAGCAGGGCTTCCACCATTGCAGAGCATCTGGGAAAAACTGCATGAAAACAGCGAGGGATTTAGGCTGTCCCAGCAGACGGTCACACTCCCCTATTTCTGTGACGCAGACAAATACATGCTCCACATAAACACAATGTCTTATTTTTCACTTCCATGAAAGAATCACACGAAGCCAGCTCTTCACCGGTGAAAAGCACCTGCTTTGTGTATCTATTACTGTACCTTTCATCTTGACGGGCTTTGTGAGAAACTTCCAGCTAGCGCTACATTCTCCTCTGGTTTGATAAATTGTATTCAGTGGGAGAGAAAGAGGGAATTTTTTTCCCTGATTATTCTCTAAATAAAAAGTCAGGGAAAATGTGATTTTTTTTCCCCCTAGTCCTCAAAGAAGTTAATCCCCCTTCAGAGTGACCCCAGATTCTCTGTGCTGCTCAGCACGCTCAAGCTGTTTGATCTGAAGAGAAGTATGCTCCATCGTGGGCTCTGTGAGAGCTCATTAGAGAATAAAGAGGGCACAGTGCTCCCTCACACACGCCTGCTAGTCCTCGGCGGTCAGGTACCGGCAGTACTGGGTGGTGGTTTACAGCCTGGCCTCTGGAGTGTGCCTTAGTTCAGTACTTCTCCTTGCTAATTGCATGAACACTGAGCATTTGCTTACACTGTCTGTGCCTCAGTTTCCTCCTCTAGAGCACAGAGATGATAATAATAATAGTACCTTCGCAGATGGGGTGAGAGGTATACGTAAGATCTTTCAAACAGTGCGAGGCACATAGTTAGCTTTTGTCTTAGTCTATTCAGGCTGGGTAAGTTGTAAACAACAGAAATTTGTTACTCGCAGTTCTGGAGGCCGGGAAGTCTGTAATCAATGTTCCCTCTGATCTGATGTCCAGTAAGGATCTACTTCTCATAGTTGTTAGAGTTGGGATTTAAAATGTCCCCAAACCCTCATGTGTGGACAGTGCAGTCAGGTTTGGGGACAGGACATGGCTGGATTCCTGGGGTAGTGGCCTTGGGGACTATATCTGTCCCTGGCCACTTCCTCTAGCTCTTTCTGCTTTTCAGCTGAGAGTTTTTCCTCCCTCACCATGCCCTAAAGCCTCTGAGCCTTGCCACTGAGCTGTTCCTGCTGTGAGTCTGCTGATTGCAAACTGACTTCCGAAATCATGAGCCTCAAATAAACTTTTCTTCCTCTAAGTTGTGCTTGTCAGGTATTTTTGACACAGCAATGGAAAAGCTGACTAGAACAGGGGTGAACAAGCCCCTTGGACTTCTCCTGTAAGGGCACAGTCTCTTGTCAGGGCAGCACTTTCATTACTGAATCCCCCTCCCCCCCAAGGTCCTACCTCTTGTCATGTTGAGAATTAGATTTCAACATATGGGGGGGGGGTTATTCAAACCATGATAACTTATATTCAGACCATAAAACCTTTTTGTTGTTATTTTGGGGTACTGGAGATTGAACCCCCAGGCATTCTACCTCTGAACTACATCTCCAGACCTTTTCATATTTTATGTTGAAGCAAAGTCTAAGTTGCTGAGGCTGGCCTCAAACCTGCAATCCTCCTGTCTCAGCCTCCTAAGTACTGGGATTAATAGTACTTGGGACCGTGCAGGACCACACCCAGTTAGATAATAACTTTTAATAAATGCTAAGTATTTACCACAAGAAGGATAGAAAGTCAGGAAAAAACTTAGTCGTGTGTGTGTGTGTGTGTGCGTGCGCGCACATGACTATGGAATTGAATTCCTGTTTTCTGGAAGAAGGGAGCCTAGGAAAATGGAACAAAGAAAGCAGGGTGAGGTGGATATTCTAAAAAGGGCTAAGTTAGACATACCACTCTTGTTCTGAGGGCTGATTCTCCTTGTTTGTTCTTTCAACCCTGGCAGGAAGACTGGAAGAGACCAGATGCCTCTCGGCTGCTTTCCTGGACAGCACCATCTAGAGGTCTGAGCAAACATTTTCTTTTAGTAAGGCTACCATCTTGGGGCGAGTCCAGCAGGAGCACGAGGCTGACTTCTGATGCTGGTCATGCCTCGAGGACCTTCTGTCATCTGAAAAGTCCCATTTTACCATCCAGACATGGTCCAGGGGGCTGCTGGAATGGATCACACAACCTGCGGGTGTCTATAGTCTCATGGTTTAGAGTCTAGAATATTTTGACCTTGCCATTTTGCTCCGAGGGTATAGTGAATGTAAATAAGTATTACTAGAATCATACCAATATTGAATGTTTTCTTAAAATTATATTTGAGTAACTCTAATAATTCATTTTAATTTCCTGGCAAGTACAGTAAATACCTTTTCATTTATTTTTTAAAATTTTAATGCAATTATTTTCTGATACAGAGATAGTCAGAAAAAGAAAAAAAAAAAAAAGAAAGGGAGACTGAAAGTGGAAAGCAGTGAGAGAAGAAACAGAAACACAAAGAAATACTGCACATGTAAGGACAAGAGAAAGACAGAGACAAAGATGGATTTGGAGAAAGTGGGTGTTTCCAGCGGCAGTAGACAAAGAGCAAGGGAAATAGAAACAAAGAGGAAGAAACACGTGGATTCAGAGAGAATAACAAAGAACTTACTCACAGACACACATGTACACACACACACACACACATGCACACACACATACACACACACACACACACACACACACACACACACAGTACCAAGGAGACTATCATTGTTCTGGGGTATCAACTGCTCCATTTTTGGGTACAGCAGAATCAAAATACTGTTGGGATTAGGATCAAAATGACAGGCTTGAGGTCAAATATATAAAGTTTCTCACACAGTGCTTGGTAAATGAAAGTTACTCATTTCCTTTTAGCTCAGATACTGGCAGGAGAAACCCATTTTCTGGTTGGGGAGTCACTTTCATGTGAACTCATGGATTTTTTTCCTTCCTGGGCTGGGAGTAGTCTCATTCTAGAACCTTCTCACCCACTGGCCTGCTCCCATTCTTCCTTTTCTTCCCCGCCCCCGAGATCCATGGTGGATAGATAAGATGTAGCTAGTATTCCCTCTGCACCAGGAAGCTCACAAAACCTTGCAAGGACCAGAGGGATAGGGTCTGGGGTGGGCAAAGGAATTTTGTAAAACAGACAGAAATAAAAATGTTCGTGTCTGGGGCACCATATACTGTGAGACTCATACTAAGCAGTGTTTTATATAGCTGTTTCAAGATCTCAAAATCCTTATGGCTTCTTAAATCCCAAGGAAATGGGCTCAAAGACACAGAGAATGTAAACTAGATCTTTGAAATTCCCTTTGGTTATTCTCTAGAAACTGATTTCTGCAGAAGTGCCTTCTGATTGACAAAAGCTCACTTTCATATTCACAATCTCACCCTGTCAAGGTCTAGTCTAAAATCACCCTCAGAGAATATTGTGCAGCAACTTTTGAAAAACCCCAATCCTCTCGATTTATGCATTTAATTTATTGTTTTTTTCCCCCTCTGTCAGAGCTTTCCTTTGTACATAACCAAATCCCAATTTTGAGTGCCTATCGCACACCGCTAAGCCATGATGTTGGAAGGCATTTTTTAATTTAGAGCTTGAAATTCCCACAGTTTACTTTCAAGTCCCTTGTCCTTTGGAAATTTATATAAAATTTCCCACCCCCCTCCCGGCCTCCTACTTTCTGCTCCCTTTGGAAGCAGTTAATTAATTTCATTTCTCAAAGATGCTTTGTTTCCTTAAGTAGTTCAGTCTGGCTAGTCTTCCTCTGGGTATCACTTTTCGCCAGTACTTTATGCAGGCTCATTCAGAAATAGCTCAGAGTTGTCTCTGTTTGGTAGGACAATTGCTTATGAGGTCAAGGTCTGTACGCATCACTCATGAGTACCTGATTTAGGCCATGCACTCCGGACAAAAAGGCCCAGCTTCTGTGAGTCCCCACTCTTACCCTAAAAGGCCCTAATAGATGAGACTGAAGCTGGTGGGGTCCCCACTGGCATTTTGGGGAGATTTTATACTGAAAGTAAGAAATATGCAAACTGGTGACCAAGACCAAGCCACTGCCTCTGACAGGGGGTTGAGAGACCAGGAGAGTGCGCTGTCAAGCCAACAGGACTACAAATGGGAGACAGAAACAAGAGTTGGTTGCCAGAAAAACAGAAGATTAGAAAGGGATTACAGTGGGTTGGTTCCAGGATGCCTGCTGTGAGCTCTGTTGGGGTGCTGACAGCTCAGATTTATGGTGCAGCAGGTATGCAGCACATGGGATAAAGCTCAGGTACATGGTGGCTGGATTTAAGGTATAGGATCTGCAGGGGTCTATCTCCCCCCCACCCACCATCCCTCAGGCCTTCCATGCAATATAGGATGGAGTGGGGGCAGCCTCTGGCAAATTCATACTCAAGGTATTCCGGAAAATTCACACTCAAGGCCAGAGTACTTTAACTTTTTTTTTGTGGGCCATCTCTTGTGCAAGATGGGGCTGGAAAAGATGCCTGTGATAATTCAGGGTTTCTTTTTATTGCTTTCTCCAGCTTCTTGTCCTGGACTAGAGGCCAGGATTAGGAGGGTTTAGGGGAGCACAGTTGCAGGCAAGCTGGGAGAGCAGAGCAGGGAGAGGTGGTTGAGAAAGCGGATGTGGATGGAGGTGTGGCTTGGGGCAAAGTCAGCATGGTTGGTTATTTGCTGGTATAGTTTAGGGTGAGCCTAAGAAGTGCCCATGAGTTTGGGGCAGGGGAAGAGAGTGACAACTGAGACTTTGAGAATGACTGGACTCGTGGAAGCAGACAGAAGTCCAGTGTAGGAGAAGATTGTCCTGCTGGTGAGTGTATCTACCATTATCAGAATTACACTGTGGCCAGAGAAGGGAGGTAGCTCCATTGTACAATAAAAAGTGATGATTTGCAAGGACTTCTCAGGTTTGAGAGTGAGGGGGTCCCCTAGGATGTCCCCAGAGAGGGTCATATGGGTGAGAGTTTACTGCATTAAACACTGCACAGGGGTTTGAGGGAGCCCTTCTTTTGGTCCTCCTGCACCCCCGCCACGTCCAGGCTGCCCATGTGGCACGTGTAGTCAGATGTTGGGCAGAGCTGGGTCTGTTGGTAGAGGAGACACATTTGGGGGATGCCCAGGATGTCTTAAGCCGTCACAGGTGTGACTGGGGACAGGTGTCCCCTTCCTTTCAAACTAGTTGACTTACTTCATCTGTGACTGGACTGAGGCCCCATCTTCCTTGAAAGAAAAGTTTTTGGAATAGGGTGTTCTGTTATTGCCTTGTAGGATAAGAAGTCTTCTTCCAGTTGGAATGTGAAGCATTAAAAATAACTCTACCTTGGATTGAGGGGACCTGAGGGAGGCAGGAGGGGGAAGGAAGACTTGAAGAGGGAAACACCTCAGTGGTCATGCTGCACATACACAGACTTATCAAAGCTAATCAATGTGATGAGCACAGGAATGTGGGAAGGGGGAGATAGTGGGGTGGGAACTGGGGGAAGGCTCAAAAAGTACTGTGTGCATGTATGCCTCGATCACCCTGAACTTCATCAAGATATGTGATTACAATTCACTAAAAAAAAAAAAAAAAAAAGCCACCTCACTTGAAACTCCAGAAGTAAGAAAGTTGACATTCTGACACAGGCCAGTGTGGGGCATGGATGACATGGGTCACAGATGACACATAAGGATGAAGTGTTTCACCAGTGGGAAAGGCTGAAATGACAGTTCTCTCTCTAAGCTCTAGAGAGGGCAAGGGTGAGGAGGGGTGCAGCAGCTGGGACTTGGACATTCCAGTGTGTCAGCTGAGTCCCACCTTCTGGTCAGCCCTGCCAAGGTGCTAGCCAGGTGCCCAAGTTGCTTTGAAAGCTCAAGCCCTGTCAATCCCCAGATGCCAGCAGGTGCAGCAGCATTGCATGGGACTGAAGAGTCACCCAGCCAGAACCAATTGGAGTATTTCTCATGAGAGAAAATAAAATAGTTGTTTCAGTTCACTTACTTTGGGTGGGATGTGTGATAATAGATAACCCAAAGAGGAGACCTACCCTTCACAGCTGAAACTGTTACAGGGGTTGGCAAACTGTCTCAGGGCCCAAATCTGGCCTGCCTTCTATTTTGGCAAAGTTCCATTGGAACATGGTTGTGTCAGTTTGTCTAAGTGTGGCTTGTGGCTGCTCTTCACTATAGTGGTTAGTCGAGTTGTTGCAACAGAGACTACATAGTCTGTATAGTGCCATAGAGGTGGCAGAGCCGAAGTGTTCACTGTCTCGTGCTTTATAGTGTTTGCTGATGGATGGTTTGGTACACTAACCTACAAAAATGTGCAAAATAAGCAGACTAATCTTAAAACAATGGGGAAAACCCAGTGTACAAAACAAACAAACAACAACAACAAAAACAACAACAACAAAATATGTTGGTTGTATAGGAAATGGATTTTCTTGATATGGAAACTAGGGCCCAATATTCTCTGATCTGTAAAAATGGTGGGCTTTCTTGCAACATATCTTCCTATAATACCACAGAGTAGGTCTGTGGCAGGTTATGTTCATTTAGCAAAAGTCCACTCTCCCTTCTCTACTTCCATGGGAAGGATACACTTCCCTGCCCCTCTGAAGTATTTGGCTGTGAAGCTTGTTTTGGTTTGTGGAAGAGAATGGGACCCGGGCAAAGGTTTTAAATGTGTTTGTGCAGTTTGCCTTGATTTGTTGAGCCCCCGCTGTCTGCCACGAGAAGAGCATGCTCCAGGTAGCTGTCACTGATGTTGTCTGGGTCTCAGAAAGAATGAGCACAAAGCACAACTGAAGCTGACCTGTGGTCTTGATGGCAAGCGGGTTCAGATCCAGTCGAATCCAGCAGAGCACAACAAACCTGCAGACCCGTGAAGAGTAAATAATCGCTTCCTTTTTGTGTGTGTCTCTTGGTGACCTACAACAGCAGTCCCAATGTTGACAAACTCTGAAAGTTTTGGAATTGTTACACAGCATCTCTGCAGCCAGAGCTAACTAATACAGAGGCCAAGTAGCATGGACAAAAGAGAATATTTTGACATAGAAATGATACTAGTCATACAGTCTCTTTGGAAAAATTAGAAAAAGTGGCTCTCTGTCAAAGGCGCTTTGTTTTTCCACCTGTTAGAAAATTGCCACATAATGATTATGTGATGAGAAGACACTTAACTCCTAACATAAAACATAGGTCTGATAGATAAACAAAGCCATGAGATTCATGAGGCGAATGTCACCCAGTCAGAGCTGTCCCCTGTGTTCAGGATGCAACATACACAACCATGAATGATTATACTGTGAGAGAAGGCAATGATATGGATTCTCTAGGATTAAGCCTTCTGTGATGGAGGCAGATAGAAGGATGGCTATCACCGAAGACATTAGCTTGCTGGGTGGCATTATTTTTTTAAGGGCAGAGGGTATAAATTATTTTGTGTATGTCTTTACATTCTTTCTTGGGCCAATTCGAATCCATTTCCTTGCAGGTTAGAATCTGGTTTCAATAGTGGGAGAGGGCAAAAGCAGTGTTCTCAGAAGAAAAAAGAAAAGGTCACTAAAAATGATAAATTATTACCGCAATTTATTTCTGGTAGTATTTTACACTTGCTGGTCTTTTCACCGAGGCAAATCAGAAATGAAACTTTTTTTCTCTTCTTTGTTCTCTTTTTCTTCTTTATTCCCTTGCAGGGTGAAGAAGAATAAGTAGACCTGAGTTTACTGAAGAGTCAGAGCTGAACTGGGCATGATTAAATTAGTTTTCCAAGTGACTTATGTAAATTAGTTCAGGCTGAGCTGTGTAACTTCCCAAACCTAAGTCTTTTCATCTTAAAGCCCTGATGAGCACACATCATATATGGTAATAGAGAATCCTAAGCTATATAGTAAGGAAAAAAAAAAAGGGAAAATGTGCTTTGACTTCTGATCTCTCAATTTGGTAATAACTTGAGTTTCAATCTTATTTTATAAAATCCCCAAACTAATTCCATTTCAAAGGGTCATTATGACATTATGAGAATTAAGTGAGATAATGTACAAGAATAATCTAGAAGAATGTGTTACACAGTAGGCAATTGCTGTTGGTATCCTTTTCACTTCTCTCTAGACCAAAAGCAAGTCTTGCAAAGCGAAAAGCACGCAGATTTGTAGTCTTTGCATCCAGATTTCTCTATATCTTACCTTATTGCCAAGGTGTGCATTTTTACTTGTACAAAGTTGGGTGGGGAAGTAGGATGGCTGGGATGGTGGCAGTCATTATAACATGTGTTCAGGCTATTACTGCAAACTTAAATGATGTAAACAAGTGCATGGTTGTAGCACGTGTGCTTCTGGCCTGGTTAGAGGCCAGCAAGCTCCCGGCACATCTCCATCTCTTTCTAGGTTATAAAGTCCCAGAAAGCAGGGACCTGGGAGTCTTACTGACATTGTGTACCCAGGGCCCAGCCAGGGCTAAGCACATTCTGAACAAACAAGTGATTCTTAGGGAATTCAAATTGTATTATCCAGTAATAAGTGAAAGTGTAACTCTGTATTGCATCATAATGATTTTTCATCTATCCATTTAGTAAATATTTACTGCATGTGCACCATCTGTATGTCTGAATTTTAGGGCTAGGAGTAGAAGTGGTGATATTGATGAAGATTTTACTTAGAAAGCAAATGCTTCTTAGCACTCTTCTTCAAGCATCTGGGTCAGCTTAAGGCATGTAAAGAGAGGGGGAAGGAGAGGGCAGCCCCTGAGGGAGGTGCTCCAGGAGACGTGTGCATGCATGCTCCTATATCTCAGTATGATGTATAATTACAATGCACCAAATAAAAGTATATAAAAAAGGTAAGCAGAAGTATAAATTGCACACCAGTGCTGTCATGATGCTGCATTTAAGCTCCTACTACTTGTTTTGAAATGTTGCGTTCCTCAAAACTGCCTTTCAAACACCTGATTGCTTGAATTTCCAATAAGTGAATGTTCTGTAAATTTGAATTTATAAAATGCAGTGCTAACACTATTTGGCTTTTAATCTACTTTGTATGTTGAGGATCTTGATAAGATTTAAATTGAGAAGACAGCTGTCATACCTCTGTCTAAGTAACTGCTGACTCAACATCCATTTTTAGGTCAGACACATCACCTTTGGACTCAGTGGAAACCCCCCTCCCTGTGTGAGGGTCAGTGATGTAGCCCAGTTGTTCTTACTTCCCTGCCCCCGAACTCAGCACACCCCACAGCTTCAGGCTACAATAAAACCTCAAGTTCAACACATGTAAAGAAATTCCCCCTTTGAGTGTGTTTTCTTTAAATATGAAGAAAATAAATAGCCAATCCATAGCCCCTTCAGGTAAGCCTAAGGGATAATTCCCATGGACCTTAATCAAAACACATAGTCCCTCTCCGTCTGTCTCTCTCTGAATGTAAACCCCCATTCCCTCTAGTCATGGCTCATCTAGAGAGTGCTATCTTTGCTTTTGTCCACTCTTAAGAGAGAGAGACACCTCAAGACCAAATTGAAAAAGAAACCACCATAAGAATAGAAATGACAACATCGCAACTACCAAGAATACCATTACACACTTTTCCTGCAAAGGTCTAGATTGTAAATATGTTTGGCTTTATAGGCCATCTGGTTTCTGTTGCAATTACTCAGGCTATTGGAGCATGAAAACAGCCATGTATAATAAGCAAGGGTGGATGTGGCTGTGTTCCAATAAAACTTTATTTAAAAAAGCTGGTAGTGGGCCAAGTTTGGCTTGTGGGCTGTAGTTGATAATTCCTGGTCTACAGGAGGGAAAGAGGGCTTGGCAATCTGTAGGCCTGGGTGAGTCATTTATTCTCTCTCATCTTCAGGCTTCTCATCTGCAAGAGGGCTAATAAAATCTACCTTACTAAATGATAGGATAGGAAGATACCTAGCCTTGCCATAGTTTTTTTCTCTCCTTCTTGGTTTTTTCTTCTAAATAACCAATGCTGTGATTCATTTCTTCCTTTTTTATTGCCCTGGGCAGAACAATTGCATTACTTTAGCATAGCTGCTTGAGCAGTAATTGCTACTATTTTAATACTTATTAAAAAAGAGAGCCAGCACTTACCACTCTTGGGGGAAACAAGAGCTTCCTAGCTTAGCCAATCAGGGAGAAGATTCTGGAGCCACTGCCCTCCTCCTTCTTCTTTAACATCTTTGCTTTTGATGTGAGCTAGCCCTTCACCTTTGCTCACTACCTTGGTTCTCCCCCACCCAAATTAGTTACTTCTCCAAGCAGTAAAACATAGAATCAGAATTGCTTTTGCGTCTACAGAGTCCAGTAGTGCCCAGCTACCATCTACAGATGAGGAAGCTTTGCAGCCTAGGACTCAGTGGGCATCGTGTTGGTGCTCAGCTGGGAAAGGGCTCAGGTTGACATAACTAGAGTTTCGAAGGCAGACAGATCTGGCATTGAGTTATGATTCCTGTCCTAATAAGGGATGTGAATTTGGGCAAAATATTTAACTTCTCCAATCTTTCATTGCATAACCCACCTCACAGTGTTATTGCAATGGATGGAATGAAACTCAGACTAGGGGTTGGTACATGGGCACCCTGTGTTTATCATCATTGTTCTGTTTCCAAAAGCCCGAATTGTGTCTGGTACATAAATGTTGCTGATAAATAAATGGTAACCAGCGTCATCATTATTATTTTTATCATGGCACATGCAGACGCAGATGCCAGTCTCTATTATCAACACTATTTACTGTTGTTTTCAGTCTCTCCTCATATGACTTGACTGCCTTCATAGGAAACTAGTCATGTGTGATTTTTTTAAAAAAATATATCACTATTTTGAATCCCAGTTACAAACCTCAAGGTTTTCAGACTGTCTGAAGCTGAGGAACTAGAAAGTCAGTGAGCTCTGAGTTTAAATGCCTCCTCCATTTGCTAGCTGATATGTGTAACCTCTTAAAATCTGAGTGAGATGGAGTTAAGGAAAATTATCTTACAGAGAAGTTGAAGGATTAAGTACCTAATAGTGCCTTAATAAATATTAGTGATATTAGTAGCTATGTATCTTTTCATTCTCTTCTAGTAAAAATATAGAAGCTAGGCTAAGTCTATTTGGTATTCTTAGAAACTCTCTTATCTTCCAAATGGTATCTCTTTGGAGTCATCAGAATGTGATTCCCATTGTCCATTCATATTGAAGGGCTGTTGACAGTTTGAAGCATGGTAACTCTGGGTGGGAAAGTAGAGTGCATGGGTGGTGGCAGTTGTAGTAATATGTTCAGGCTGTTATTATAAACTTAAATGATGTATTAGTTCATTTTGCATTACTATAATGAAATACTGGAGGCTGGTTAATTTTATAAAGAAAAGAGGTTTACTCAGCTCAGAGTTTGGAGGCCAAAAACGCAAACAGAATGGTAGTCTTTTGACGACTCTCTTGCTCTAGGCTGTATCATGTATCACCATGTGATGATAGCAATGGTAGAAGTGTGTGTTTTAGGAAGAAATCACATTTTGGAACAGGAAGCCAGAGTGATTCAGAAGTTTGACTTGCTCTTATAATGACTCACTAAGAGAGCTCAGGCATCCTATGAGAGCTATCTTAATCCTTTCCAAGGGCAGCTCCCCAATGATCTAAAGACCTCCCATTAAGCCCCGCCTCTTAAAGGTCCCACCATCTCCCACTTCACCACACTGAGGACCAAGCTTTCAATACACGAACCTTTGGAGGACAAACTCCAATTGTATCCAAACCATAGCAAATGGCTGCAGGGACTGGTCAGGAAAGTTATAGGAATGATCACAGGTCACATGCTCACTTCCAGTTTCCTAAAACATGTCACTCTCTGAAAACATCTTTCCTATTCCTGCTTCTGATACAGGAATGGACATGGAGAGATATTTATCCAGATGCAGTCTGCAGACCCTGAGGTCTGGTTACTGAGACCCTTTCAGGAGGTCCACGAGATCAAAACTTCTTCATAATAATGCAAGATGGTCCTTTCCTTTTCCACAGCGTTGGTATTTGCTCTGATGGTACTAAAACTATTGGTGGGTGAAGCTGCTGTATATGCATCACAAACCCTGGCAGTGGCACCAGGTCCTTCTAGCAGTTATTGTATTCTTCACTACTGTATACCCACATTAAAAATATGCCAGTTTCATTTTTAAGATGCCCTTGATAGGCACTTATCTTTTAAAACATTCTGTGTGACAAAATTGGCAGTATAGTCTGTAGAAATCCCTCCTGAACACTAGGTATGCTAGTTGTCTCCTGGAAGATCTCTTGTGTAATTGCTTGACTTGCAATTTTTTGACCATCCTCCCACCGCCCCCCCTTTCCCACCAAGGAACAACATTTTACCTGAAAGAATGTTGACAGTCAAACAATGTTATCCAAACATGGGCATCTGGCAGATATTTTCTCCAAAATGAAGTTAGCCCTTCACTTCAAGGAAAACAAGTGTCATAATTTGTTGCCAATGATGAAGTTGAACCTTTCAAGTGATATTAAAATGTAGGAAAAACTGGTATCTACCACTGTGAGCTTGGTAGTGTCCTAATACAGTAAAGGCTTTTCTGTTGAGATCATAATGAAGATAAGTGTGATTATGTTGATGTTAGAAAATGAAATATGTCAACATTTGAAAAATCTATAGCTTGATGAACCAATAATTTCCAAATGACAACACATGATATTATACACTCTTGCATGATACACACAGTGTAAGATGGAATAGTGGATTTTAATGCATCATTTATAATGAATTTCTTGATATGGCTATTTATTTATTTATTTATTTGTGGCACTGGAGATTGAACCCAGGGGCATTCTACCTCTGAGCTACACCCCCAGCCCTATTTTATTTTTAATTTGAAACAGGGTCTTGCTAGGTTGATGAGAGACCTACTATTTGCTGAGACTGTCCTCAAACCTGAGATCCTCCTGTTTCAGCCTCCCAAGAGCTAGGATTACAAGCGTGTGCCACCACACCTGGCTTGATATGGCTTTGGATTCAACATTGCACCTACCCTTTAGGAATTTACCACTTGCTGAGTTTTGGGTACAGTATTAAAGAAGACTATCCACCATTATCTAAATAGACTATTAAAACACTTCTCTAAAACAAAAACAAACAAACAAACAAACCCACATACTTCTCCATTTTTCCTTACTAATATAACTATTTGAGGTCAGTTTTTTTTTATGCTTTAACTAAAACAGACTGAATATAGAAATAAATACGAGAATGCAACTGATTTGATTACACCCCACATTAAAGAGATCTTCAAAATACAAGACAATGTAATTCCTCCTATTTATTTATTTATTTATTTTTGGTTTGGGAAGTAGTATATTTTCCTAAAAATGTTCTTGCTATTAACATAAGTGTGCTTGTATTTTGACATTTTCTCAGTTTTAATTTTTATTATGGTAAATATTTATAGATACAACACACATAAACAGAAACTCATCGGAGACTCAACAATTTCCAAGAATATAAAGAGAGCCTGAGACCAAATAATCAAGCACCGCCGCTCTAGTATAAAAGGAACAAAAGCTGATGGTTGGCAGTCAGTGCTTGGCTCGACTCTCGGCGGTGATGAGGGAGTGGTGGGGCTTGCAGCGGCCGGCAACATGTGTGCCCTGTCCAAGCAGGACAACCGGCTCTCCTTCAGCATCTGCCCGTAGTTGCTTCGGGGGAAGCCAGGCGCAGAATGGCTAGATGTTCTAGTTTTTGTTTGTCTGTTTTGAACCCAGGGGTATTCTACCTCTAAGCTACATCCCCAGCCCTTTTTTATTTTATTTATTTTTTTTATTTTGAAACAGGGTCTCACTAAATTGCTGAGGCTGTCCTTGAACCTGCACTCCTTCTGTGTCAACCTCCCAAGTACTGGGATTACAGATGGATGCCACCACACCTGGCAATGTTCTAATTTTTAACGAAGAACCAGAAGTTCAGAGCTGATATGAAATCTTTCAATCTTAATATTGGCAGTAAATTAAAAAAAAAAATTTAGCACCCTGTGTGGGCCAGAAGAAATCCACCTGGGGACGGGGTGCTACTGTGGAATCCAGGGTGCAGCTTCTCGTTCAGGCTGGTAGGTAGGTTGATAATATATCAGGAGTAATATATGACTATGATGAAAATATTTATTATTAAGGGTTTAAAGAATTAGTAAGGATTTCCAAGTTGTGTGTAGGTGATAAAAATTCTTTTAAAAATCACAGAAAGCACAAATTGCTAGAAATTTACCAGAGTATTGTGTTCTACCTGGCAGACCTTGTTCTCCCCCCACTGAGCAGCCTGGAGACGTAAGGGCTTTTCCTTTCTTCCTCTTCATTTCTTTTCTGAAAATGAGTACTTTTTTGTCTCACCCCTCACTGTAAAGAAACCAACTCCAGGCAACATAATAGCTCTTTGTTTTATTACAGTGTGGTTGCCTTCTTCTGTTCTCAATGTTTGCCTCCTTATAAATTGGTTAAAAAAAAAAAAAAGGAAGAAAGAAAAGAAGCAATGCTTGATTTCTTAGAGTTCGGCAGCTTGTAGCTCTGTTGGTAACAAAAATTGAAAAGCAACTCAAAAGTAGCACAATTGGAAAATTCATCAGGATTGTCTGAGTAAAGATGCTTTTAAATTTAACATAACAAACTAATTTCAAGAGTGAACCAATTCATATGAAAGTACTTTTATGCTCCTAAATCAAATGCCTCTAGGTTTGTAAAGGGTATGAAAAACAAGTATTGCACATATTTGAATTTTCTTCAACATTTTTGATTTTCTGTTTATTTAAAACAAACCCCTTCACAATTCAATCAGCAATTATTATTTTACTCACAAAAATTTAAGTCAATTTTCTTTTAGTGCTGACATATTGCATTTTTTACATTTGTGTGAAGTGAGAACAAAACCAATTTTTGAGGACTATGGTACAATGCAAAGAGGCTGGGTGAAATCAGAGTTTCATGGATTTGAATTTTTTCTTTATCATTCATACTTGCTGTGTGATAAGATACTGAGTAAATTTTGAGGCTCTGTAATACTTTGTTGAAAAATGCAAATGATAAGATTGGTTGTGAGAACTAAATGAAATATTAGCAATAAATATAGGCCTTGAGCCAGGTGTGGTGGCACAAACCTGTAATCTCAGTATTTGGGAGGCTGAGACAAGAGGATCACAGGTTTGAGACCAGACTCAGCAACTTAGTGAAGCTCTGTTTCAACATTAAAAAAAAAATAAAAAAGGCCTGGGGTGTGAGGGTGTAGCCAGAGGAACCCTGCTAGGTTCAATCCCCAGTATCAAAAAAAAAAAAAAGAAGAAAAAGAAAAAAGAAAAAGGCCTATGGGGTTAACCATAACAACAAAAGAGCTAACCCAAGAGTTTATTACCATGTAAGATATATTGATCTAATTATACTCCATAGATTAATTTATTTAACACATGACTCTTGGGAGAAGTGCTATAACTATTCCTAGAGATTAAGTAATTTACCCAAGATTACATAGCTAGAAAACATCCCTTTCATTCTCCTTCTCCTTCTCTTCCTCTTCCTCCTCCTCCTCCTCCTCCCCCTCTCTCTTCCCCCTCTGGGCCCTCCCCTTGTGCAGCCCCTGCTTCTGTGCTGTGTGTGAATAACCAGGAAAGGAGGACTGGTAGGTGCAGCGCCTCTGTGATACTGCCTCACAGTGCTCACCTGCCAAGAGCTCAAAGGTTGGTTGGGGACAGAGCTGTATTCCCGCTCAAGCCCCGTTAGGATTATCATTCTGGGTTTAATAACCCTCTTAGCAGTCAATTTTTCTTTCTTTCTTTTTTTTTGGTACTGGGGATTGAATTTAGCATTCTACCTCTGATCTACAACCCAAGCCCTTCCTTTAAGTTTTTAAAAATTTTTGTTTTTGAAGCAGGGTTTTGATAGGTTACTAAGAGTCTTGCTAAATTGCTGAGGCTGGCCTCAAACCTACAATCTTTCTTGTCTCAGCTTCCCAAATACTGGGATTACAGACATACACCACCACACCTGACTTAGCAATCAATTTACAGGGATCCACTTTAACAAGAAGAACATGAAATTTGCTTGATAGTGAATAGTTATTTAGAATGAGAAAAAAAAATCCTTTTTGAAAAGCTGATAACTAACACAAGCAGTCCAAAATCCAGAAAATATATCCTCATATGACAATGATTTTATAGTATCATTTTCCATAATAAGAATATAAAGATAATTCAGTTCGTTGGAATTTTTTTTTTTTAAATGAATATTTCAGAAAAGTTCCTTTGAACTTCATAATTTGTCCTTGGTAATGTCATTTGCATTCAGGTTGGCTGTCAGATTTCAGAAAGCCGCGAGCGAGTTCCATTTGTAATTGAGCTGTTACAGCTGAAGTAGTCAGTTTGTGGTACTGCTATGGGTTTTCACCAATAGATCCGGGAATTCTGATAAATTCATTTCACATGTTTCTCATCAAAAAGAAAAAAAAAATCAATGGTGCATTTATAATTGTATATGCTGCATTATTGAGTATATTTCCTCAATAAGAGAGAACTTCTGTTCTTATTAGGCATTAATAAGAACCAAATCTACTTACAATTTTAAATTTCCAATGATTGGAAAATTTTTCCACAGACTGGCTTCTGGTTCCATACATTTCAAATTATGTCTCTTCTCCAGTACCCACGTACTTTCATGCTGGGTGCCGTAAGTTCTGTGAGTCTTTTGATATGACCTCTTGACATGGTTCTGGGGCCAGAGAAGTTACCACAGTGGATAGTAGGGATGTTCTTAAAAGCCATTCCTACCCCAGGATGGCCAATAATAACTTCACTCTGCACAGAAATGACTGTGGATCCCCAAAACATATCCCATTAAACTAAATGTGCTTCAGCTCAACCTCCCTCTAGCTAGATCTCAACAATGCATATCTTGGCCACTCCAACAACAGCTGCCAATAGAGGAAAGCTCAATAGAGAGTAAGTTAGAACAGAGGGCTTACTGGTCTTAACACATCGCAGTTAATATATCATAGGTTTTCATATCTTATGAAAGCCATTGACCACATGAGCCATTGCTGGGAACTTTGAACTGAGCTTTGAGATAAACTCACCAAGGAACTGAAGAGAGATTATATCCCTGACAGATTGAGAACAGTTTGAGAAAGATATTTCCTTGAAATGAAAAAAAAAAGAGACAAGAATTTTAACATAATTAATCTTGAGGTCATGACTTCATAATTACAAGCACTGAATGTCACTATAAACCTGTCTTTTAAAGACCACTTTAAAAATCTCACTGTACAATTATGAGACTAGATATTTGTGTATTGGAACGGAATTTCTAGTGCAAAAGTTAACGGTTCCTCTAGGAAACAGTGTAACACAAACACACTGCTGTCTAAGTTGTTTGGAGAAGTTTTAATACAATTGTTTCATAAAATGTGAGAATAGAAAAGGCACCATGTTCATGTGTGATTCTTATGTCTTAATTTGTACATATACATAACTAAATTAATAAATTAAATGTTATAACTAGATTTTCTGCTTTCAACCATATCCTTGTATAACAAGCAGCTGTCAAATCTCAGTGGTATAAATAATGGGAATATATTTATCTCTCTTGTGTTTGCAGGCTGCCTGAGGTTGAGCTGAGCTTTCTGGCTGGGCTCTAGGCTATGGGCTCTATTCAAGTTGGCACCAGGGCTTCTCATTCTTTGGAGACCAGCAGGCTGCCCAACATGTGTTCTTCCTGGCAATGGCACAGCATGAGAAATCAAGCCCAACTATACAGGCACATCTCAAACCTGTGCCTGTATCATATCAGCTACCATGCAACTGGCCAAGCAGGTCATGTGGCTGAGTGAAAGTCAAGGGGCAAAGATGCAATTTCCACTTGCCTCGAGATGACTTAAGTCTCATGGCCAAACTCTGCACCACCGGACAGGGCCATATCCCCTTCCTGTTGAAGTGAGGAGGGGAAGTGACTAGTTAACAGCAATCGAATCTCCACTGTATTCGTTTCCTGACTCTACTGTAACAAATTACCAAAAACTCAGTGGTTGAAAACCACAGAGATTTATTCTCTCATAGTTCTGGAGGTGAGGAGTTTGAAATCCAGCATTTCAGAATCGGTAATTTCTAACAGTGAAACCTGGGGAATGGGCGACTTAGAGAAGGGTCGTGTTGTGGGCCTGCCGGATGCTGGGGGAATGGAGTCCTGGCTATACTACTCACCAGTTCTTTGAGCATTGGTAACTTTGGACACATTACTTAAGTTCTTCCCTCATCTTTGCTCATCTTTCCAATGGAGATAGTGGTACTGACCTCTTGACACTTTTTTGAGGATTAATGAGAAAATGTGAGGACAGTGTCAGGCATATAGTAAATACTAAGCACGTGTCATTTGTCTCCTATGAGAGCCAGGAGACACCTGGCTTCTTTGTTTCTGGGGTCCTGCATATTCAGTTTTTCTTTTGAATCTGGGTAATAACCCAGGATCCTCCCAATAAACATCTTCCCCATCCCCCTTTACTTAAGCAAGCAACAGTCAGCTTCTATTTCTTGCAACATAAATAACTCCTAAAAATATTGATGTTCATGCCTAAAAGCTCCTGCATTTTAGGGAAATTTTATATAATACAATGGCTCCTACCTAGAGAATGTATGTGTGTGTACTCTTGTGGCACAAAATGAGAGCACACATTCTGTTTGACAAAAAAATTAAAAATCAATATTTGAGGCAATAAGTGCTAAAAGTAATGTGTACTGATGGTACTTTACATCTTGAATGGAAGTTGAGCCAGTTAGATCTATATAAAGAGGGAATAGACAAATTGATCCAGATAATGATGTGTAGTGAAATGGATCATCATTAATATATTCAAGAGCTGATTATCAATGCTTAAATTACTAAAATATTGACTTAAATAACTTTATCTGCTAATGCTAGTAGAGGAAATTGCTGCATTCTGCCATATTTATCAGCTTACATAGATCTAACTATATGTAATATGCAACTATAAATAAAAATCAGCCATTACATTTAGGAGAGAAAGACCATTTTGACAACCTATATGCCATCGCATTAGAGGAAGTGAAATCTAATATTATGCACCAAATACACTTTTGTCTAGCAAGTTGCTGTCTTTGTACTTTACATAAATTAGATATATTGCAGCAGGTTCAATTAATTCTACAGAATAAAAATAGCAATTTCTTAAAGTAACTTTAGAACATTTCTGCATAATTCTGCAAGATGCCTTAATGCCATTTAGTGAATATAATAAATATGCTGGTAAAAAATAAAATAGCATTTGCATTGAATTTGGAGTGGAAAATAGAGTCTGTGGATATATTAATAAATACTAAATCTCCAAATGAATCTCCAAGTCCATTAAGAGTTTTAATGCTGCATTTGAAGCTCATAACTCCAGGCTATTCCCTGTCTAACTTAGCTTTGGCAAATGTTTATTTTAAGACATGCTCAGTCATCTGTTTTACAAGCTGATTCTCTCTTTACACCTGAAACTTTCCCTAAGAAAGTGGTTGGCATAAAAATCAACTCCACATTTAGGAAGGCTTGAACTCATCTGCTTTAGGGTTGGGGACATATATGAAAGAACATTGACCATTTGAACTGGGAGGAATCTGACAGGAAATTATACCTAATCCTTTGCTTATAAGCTGTAAATTGAAGCCTGGAATGATGAAGTTCCTATGGAGACCACACAGGAATTTGGCAGAGCCAAGGTCATACCCAATCCCTGTCCAAGCCTCTTTTACTACGTCCACATTAATTCTCATTTTGCACACAAGGGGGAGGAACCCTGGAGAGGTTAAGTGACTTACTAAGGAGGTCATATGATGTTTAATGGCTAATTATGACTAGTAGTCCTTTGGATGCTTATCTGCTGGTTGGGATCTGAGTCTGTAAGGATATGATCCAGTGCACCCTGAAAAATGTCCTGTGATCTAAGGATAACTACATCAGCTTGAGTCTCTTAGGTTCTATTTTAATGAGAAATTAGGCACTCATAATTAGACAGTAGGGTAAAATGGAAATACCAGTGAGAAAAGCATTGGTTCAAATTTGTGCCAAAGTACTCTAGATTTTCTCAGCCAGTGAGTTCAAACAAGAAAACCATATTTCACCAACCAATGGATACAAACAAGATTCCAGTAATATTAGAACCTGTGTCTTTCTGACTCAGAGTCTCCACTGGCATAGACAAAATTGGAACTCCTAATAGGCTTTTGTAGGATTTCCAACCACAAAAGGGTTTACATGACAAATAGAAATGGCAAACAGAAGTACTAGAATCAAACTCTGCTTGTCAATATCATTTTCCCTTTAGACAGTCCTACTTATGTAATTGCTTGACATAAACTTGTTGTTTATCCATGATCAATATTTCTTTATTTATCAAACTTGTCATTTCTCCTCTCCAATTCATTTATTCAACAAGTTTTTATTGTGCTCACACCTATTATGTTCCAGAAACTGGACGTATCATAATAGATAGTCAGATGTGGTTCTTGGAAGAACGGAGCTTATATTCTAGAGAGAAATACAGAGAGTAAATAAGTAAACAAGCAAATATACCAAAGATTTACAGATTATGTTAAATTCCAGGTAGGAAACACACAAAGCACTAAAGAATAATGGTAGGAGTGACAGCAAATTCACTTTATGTAAAATAGGCAAGATCCGAGGAGATGATACTTAAGCTAAGACCAGACATATGAGGAAGGGCCAGATGTATGAGGACCCAGGGAGAGAAGGATTAAGGTTGAGGCGACAACAGGAATGTTCCAAGATTTGACAGGAGACCAATGTGGCAGAGGGATGTTAAGCTAAGTAGGGTGAGCCTTGAGATAAATTTCTAAAAAAGTCATAGGACATTATTACAGCTTTTAAGTAAATGTGGTATTTATGTGTAGTACTGTATCTAGATTCCCACTTCAGGGGTGATGTACCCATACTAGCCCTGGATGTATGACTGCTTATACCTATGCCTATTACTGGTAAATGTCCCCACTCCTCACAGAAGGAAATTACTCACTGTTCTGATTGCCCTTCTCCTGAGAGCACCCAATGACTGGCCAATGTTGTGATACAAAAGTTTGGGGTCCTTGACTCAATTGTGGACAACTCTGAAGGACTGTTGCAGTTGTCTGAAGGATTAATGACAATATCTGCTTAATCTCACATTCCTGATATTTTTAATTTAATTTTTACAGGTTTTAATCCTATAAATACAACCCAATAAACCTTCAGCATGCAACCCTCTTTCTAGAGATTATTTCCAGGCAATTTAATCTAATATAGTTAGTACTTGGTATGGCCCTAGAAAGATGACTCTAAGTGGGGGCTTTGGATGTGAATCATCATTTATTTGATGGCTGGCAGGATCCATTGCTGGTGGTATAATTTCTAGCAGACTAATGCAGTAGAGCTGTCCTACCTGCACTAGAATGAGATCCTAGTGGAAGGGGGGTGGTGCTACATCCTTGGCTATTGATAAGCGTGAGGAAAATGGGATCTTTAAGGACTATGGGTTGAGTGACTATTGGCGAGTGCCATTAATTTCTCTTTTTTTAATTGGTGCACTGTAATCATACATCTTTGTTAGGTAAAAGCTGGTAAAGGCATACATGCATACATTTTTCATTTAACCCTTCCCCAATTCCCGCCCCACTCCCTCACCCTCCCTCCTTCTCAAGTTCAGTTTAGTGATTGACTTTGATATGTTTGAGAAAGTACATCATGTGCATTAGGGTGCCCCCCCATCACCTTCAGTTAAGTCACCTTCTTTGCTCATCTAAGTTTTTTCCTTCTTTGTCTAGAGTCCTTCTTATGTCCCACTGTCTCCCTAGCTTCCGCATATTAGGGAGAGCATAGGACTTTTTACTGTTTGTGACTGACTAATCTCACTTTTCCAGTTCCATCCATTTCCCTGCAAATGACATGATTTTGTTCTTCTTTATGGCTGAGTAAAATTCCATTGTGTACATATCCCATAGTTTTGTAATCCATCCATCTGTTGATGGACATCTTGACTGGTTCCATATTTTGGCAATTGTGAATTGGGTAGCTATATAGCCATTAATTTCTTGAAGAGCAATAATGACAGGCTCAGGGTGACTAATCACCATTTCAAGGCAAAATGTAAAAGCTAGAGGGTCTCTTTGGCTATGACTACCAGTGAGATACTTCCTCCAACTAGGTCACCCCTCCATTCAGCCAACAATGGATTAATTCATTGATAAAGTCACTTCTTCAAAACCCCACTTCTGACAACATGAGACTTTGGGGTGCATTCCAGATGTAAACTATAATAGGTACCAAGAGAACAGCAGCCAAAGTTACATTCTGTTACAAGTAAAAGACCTTCACTATTAGGTAAAGGGAAGGCTACTGCTCTACATAGACTCCTAGGAGATTCACTGTGACACCTCACCCATCTTAATGGCAAAAAGAAAAGTGTAGAAGCCACTGTCTGAGAATGGCATGGGAGTTGGGAGCTCAGAGCCCTCAGTGACCACCCGGAATGCCATCTAGATCAGCAGAGGCTCTAACTGAAAGTGAAATGAGTCCAGAATAAATGTGTTGGAAGAGGAGACTGATGAATCTCAGTTATAGCCTTGAAATCAACCGTAGCAGGAAGGAAGCATTTTTCTTTGTACAGGTCTTGTCTCGTAAGTTTGTTTTGGAAACAAGATCAACCATAGCCCTGGGAAAACTATTCCTTTAGTAGGGCAGGCTGCCTATATAAAAATGTGGATCTGAGTGTATGGGGGTAGGCTGTAATCGGGACTGTTTTGCTCTTTCCAGATTCCTCTTTATAACTGAGGCATCCATCCTCAGCTCCTGGGAATACTGGCTGATAGTGGCTCCCACCTCTGTCCTTCAATAGGAATTACTCTCAGCCACAGAAAACTTCCTCACCCAAGGCCTCCTCCTAGGGCACCACCTATGGCCAATAGCTGGCTGATGTAGGGAAAAAGAGGTCTGGTCTCTTATTTCAATTTGGGACACCACTTAAGGGCCATTCCAGCTTCAGAGCCTCCCATGGGATTGCCTGAAGTCTCCATTGAAACCACATTGTCAGGCTGTATCTCCTTCCACCAGATCCTGCCTTCCTCATGTCCCTCTATCTTGACAGCATGTCCCGATAACTCTTTGGCAGGCAAAGTTCCATCTTAGAATCTATTTCCAAGGATCCCAATTGAAGACCCTGTAGAAGTGGAAACATAAGCCGATTCTTTGGCGCTCGTACAGGAAACCAGGCCCTAGAACCTTGATTGAATGGAATGTATCTGTCCTCCTGGGAAAAGGTATGAAAAAGCTTTAACCATGTTGCTCTGAGCTATTTGCATCTGGAGCCCAGGCCTCTGTTGGGGGTTTAACTTCATGAGCAATTATTATTATATGCCTAAGAGAAAATGCCTTGGTTTTAAGCATGGGGAGGTGAAGTTGGGGAATATAGAGAGATCTTGGGCTATGCATTCTTGTGTGTGGAATCAGAATACAAGAGAGGAAGACAGAAGAAGATGGGTAGTTCTGTCCAAGTTAATGTGAGCTGCCTTTATTTTAGGTTTTATCTTTAGTAGTTTTATCTTATTCTACTCAGGTATTTGAACAGTTGTTGGGAAAATGCATTTGGGGTCAGGGACCTCTTCCTTAATCTCAGAAATCATGCACTCCTTCTCTTTTGAGCTATGGATTGTGGCTTCTCTGTGTTTTGCCAGTTCTGATGGGAGGGGACCCTTCATCATCTCACTCATCAGCTTTTCCTGACTATGGTGAGGCTAGGGAAACATAGGCTACCAGAGGCAGTAAATTTGGAGGCGCTCAAGGCAATCTTGTTAAGCTGTGAGTGAACACTTGGTAGGAGGAGATTTGCATGAATGGAGGAACCTTGGTGTTGGCTCCACTTCTGGTAGGCCTTGGGTGGCCAGGTGTGGTGGCCAGGGGCTGGAGCTGCAGCTGGATACTCTCCTGTGTTTCATTCCAGCACTCTTGGGTGGTACTCTGCCCCTGAGGCCATGGGGACCAGTCCAGTTTGTGCAAAAATGGGTTCTCCACTCAGGTCTGTAGATGGCTTGCCAGGCAGAAAAATGTGGTCTGCAGCAGGCTTTGCCAGCTGCAGCTTGTGGGTAGGGGGTGGAGCGGAGGGAGGCCTGCTGGATAGGCAGGGGGCTGTCATTTTTAGACCATGACTAATAAGAAATCTGGATTTTCTCAGTTGTAAAAACTCTTCCCACTCTTCCCTTTCCCTCTCCACAAGGTAATTGCAGAAGTCTAGAGCTCTGGAGTTATTTTATATTCTCTTTTGATGGCCCAAAGTGAATTAGAAGCTGGAAAACATTGTACATGGGAAACACTATATGTGTATTGTGTATTACATCTTAAGCTGAATGTTATATGAGAACAAATGGTTTAAGGGAGTTTGTGCACACAAAAGAGATTGGCAATCATCTTAAGCCCAACATTTGGCCTAAATTAGCAATTTTCAAATATTCATGTTTATATTTGAATACAAAGATTTCTTATTTCAAACCAATTGCTGCTGATCAGTAGCATAACTTCAAATTTGTTGCAGCCTACAGGAGTGGGGAGGAGAGAAGGGCCAAAGTGAAGTGGAAACTTTGAGCTTGGAGTCAGAAGACCTTGGTTTCCAGCTCTTCCATGTACTAGCTGTGTGATCTTAGGCAACTGATTTCATTTCTCTTCCCTTCAGTTTGCTCATTGATAAAATGAGTGTTAACTTTTATCTCATAAGGATATGAGGAGCATCAAGAGAAATAATAAAAGTGAAAATGTTTCAAAAATCATAAATCCCACACAAATGTTAATGATTATTAGTGGAAATGTGTGTGGAGGTGGTGCCAGAACTTAAAAGGATTCATGTAATGCTCTAGAAAAATTTAAGTCCCAGTTCTGATTTTTAAGATATTCTAGTAAAAAATTCAGGACCTGGAAAGGATCAGCTATGAGTCACAAACAGAAATATATAACATTCTAGGAAATATGGCAATCAATCCAAATCTCTACCCCAGTGAGTTTTTTCCATGAACCCAACATCCCTAGAAAATAACATTCTTTCTCCTATTTT
>PVLC010020969.1:0-28677 GCA_004027655.1 Graphiurus murinus
ACTCACACACACTCACTCACACACACTCACACACTCACACACACATACACACACTCGCGCTCACACACTCACACACTCGCACACACACACTCACACATACACACTCACTCACACACACTCACACACATACACACTCACTCACACACTCACACACACATACACACACACACTCATACACACACACTCTCACACACACACACACAATCAGTACTTACTACTGTGTATGCAGCAGAGGTCATTACTGAGAAGTAGATAAAGCTTGTTATTTAGATTTGGGCAAAAAGTGGGACTGATTTGCAATTTTAAGAACTTAACACCTGAATACAGCACAGTATTCTGCTTTTGAGCGAAGTAATTATAAGACTTGGAGTAATTTCCTGTCCCTTAAAATGTAATTTCTTTTTCCTATGTTAAAACAACAAAAACAAACCCCTGCACACTGAAGCCAACCAACATCCATTTTGCTGCTTTCTGCACAAAATAGTTCACCAGGAAGATAAAACTGCAAAAGAAAATAAATAAATAAAAGAAAAACTGGAAGAGCTTATAATGAGGCCTTTTTTCTGCAACATCTCATCTCGTAATGGTGGGAGGATTGAGGTAGAAGCTAGACACTGAGTTTCCTCTGAAAGTTGAACTGATGGGCTTGATGGTTGCCCATGCAGGGGGTGTGCCAGCCACAGTGGCATCAGGACGAAGTGCTTTTAGGACCAAAAGACTGAAATGCAGTGTGGGGGACTCATGACAAATATTCCTTCAATAGATTCCTCCCTGATGATTGAAGTATTACTCTCATTTTTAAAAACTCTTCCACAGATGTCTAGCTTAAACAAGAAATGTTTGTCAATGCATTTAATCTACCTGAATAATAACAGATGCTCTTTCTTTTAACCCAGGATTGTGAATTCAGCAAAGAAAGACTTCCACAGTATTGGAGAAGACTGAAAGTGATAGATACTATCCCCAAGTTCAATTTTTTACAAAATGGCTCTATTTTTCTGAAACTTTAAGCTCTGCAATTTAAAAGTCACTTTTAAAAATCACTTCCAACCACTTTAAAACATTTTACCTCATTAAACTCTCCCACTGTTTGATTCCTGTACTCACAAACTCTCTACTTCCATTACGTCGCATATTGTCTTCCAGCCAGGATTTCTCGGGATCTTTATCAGCAGGTGCAATCAACTTAAGTTGCTTTCATGGCGCCTGCTCATTTCCCTTCCACTAAGTTATGCTTAAATACTTGAGAACAATCCCCATACAATTTGCTCATGTAACTTTCTTTTTGTAATTTATACCCTGTGAATTTAAAAAAAAAAAACAAAACAGAAACAAGGCAGAGATTCCCATATATTAGCAATTGTTTATTAAAAGTAACAAGGACACAGAACATGCATTTCCCGGAGAGCACCAACATTAGGCATTTTTGTACATTTTGATGCTAATTAAATGTGGTGCTTGCCTACATTGAGGCTGACTTTGTGAGCCCCCTGGCTTGGATGTTACGTTTAGCTATGAATTTTTGCTACAACCCACAGAATTCCAACACAGGGTGATGATACTCCATCCAGAGGTAGAGGCCCAGCCCCAAGATGTCTATACAATTTTGCTTGTCTAGCATCTGAAAGGCCCCAGTCAAGTCCCCACTATTGAAAAAAAAAAGTAAAAATAAATAAATATTTTATAATGAATTAATAAATTTAATTTGTCAGAGACAAATTGAAGATACTGGCTTTGTCTACTGAAGAATTGTAATTAGTTTAGAATACAGACATGAATGGCCAATTGCTCTTCTTAAGAAATGCATTGGCTGAAATTAGCTTCCACAGCAGTAATTATGTATACCATGTATTACATATACACTTGGTGCTAAGGACTTTTCACATTTTGCATTCACGTAAAGATCAAATGCAATTATACGTAAACACATGGTATAGAACCTGGTACATGTTAAGGGCTCATTCGGAGATTCATATATTTTATTATGATGGTGGCAACATGCAATCAAGGCCCCTATGAAAGAAGACACAGAGTGCTCCCCCAGTTTGCAGGTGGAGACTCTGGGCACTGGGTTGCCATGGAGATGTGAAGATGGAAGGGAGTACTGAGTGCACCAGCTCTGCCTCCTGCTCCCTCTTCCCTTTCCTCTGCCTGTCTCACCTGCTGCAGAGTAGGGCGTGGGGGCAGGAGAGAGGGTAGGAGTCTACAAGGTGTCACTTCCTAGCCTCTTTAGCAATCTGGAGTTGGATATATCCCACATTTATGGTCCTTTTCACCTCTTCCTGGTCCAGATGGAGGCCATTCCGTGAATCTCCCGGGAGCAGGACAAAGCTTTGGAGTCTGGCCAAAGTGCTGCCCTCTGGGGATTGTGCCAGGAAGTTCCTGGAGAATTTTTACAGTAGTTTCTGCACCATGTTCAATTTTATCAGTTGCCCATGTTAAATTTAAATGTAAGTGATGATTCTGATATGATTATTTTCGGCAAGCTTAAGAATAATTTCAGGTGAATTCACACATAATTATATTACATTTGAACTTCGGAAAATCATCCATAGAAAGTAACACACAAAATTTTAACAAAGAAATAATGGTGAGGATGAAGAAGGTTTCTGAACAAGAAAAACTGTCTTCGAAGCACAGAGGAGAAATTCCTGGAAACCCAGAGTGTCACAGCCACTGAACTACTAGAGAGAAAGAAAACAGGGATGGGTTCAGAGCACCAGAGACTCTGGACGCTACACTCTCTCCAGTGGCAAGCATGCCGTCCTCCAAGGGCATCTCCTCAGGTGGAAACACAGGGAGAAGCATGGGTGCTATGATCTGATATGATGCCCTCATAATTAGTATCAACTGTAGAAAATGAGGTGAGAAGTTTGAAAAGTTGGGAGAAAGAAGCCAGGCAGAGAAAGACAAGAACTGCATCTTCCCTCCGATGTGTGAGAGCTTGACAACATCTTTTGATCTGACTGCAGAATAGTGATAACCGGAGTTTGAGAAGGAGCGAGGGGTTGGATTTGCACACACTGAACCCAACTTGGTAAGAGAAATGTGGCAAACTGCAAGACGGTTCATTAAATGCATTTGTGCTTGAGTTCTTGAAATAGGACAAATGTGTTGTCTCTTCGTGTGAAGAATAACTTTACTGGTCAGAAGGCAGTATTTGTCAAGTGTTTCAAATTAAGGTTCCTGTTGCTTTTGAAGATTACGGGGACCTCAAAGAGTTTTGTGTAGGTAGACCATATCTATCAACGTTTACCATGCTGAAAGTTAAACTAGGAAAACTTGAAAATATTTATGTACTTGATAGTTTTAGACTGTTGCATACATATTGCTAGATTACATAGTCATATGAATCGCATTTAAAAAATTTTATGAATGTGCATTTTTCAAAACAAAGAAAATAGTGCTCCTTTCCTGTTTTGTTTTCTATGCCACTTTAATTTCTGTCTCAAGGTTAGACACCTGCTTCCTCCTGTCTGCTTGTCTTCCAATCTTCTGTCGCAAGGAAGATTAGAGACCTCCATTGTAAACATGTGGCACCAGAAAAAAAAGGCACTTCATGTTTCAGTTTATTTTTTTCAGCCAATATAATTACTTTATTTTGCTATATGATTCCACAACATAATTTCATTCATCTTTATTTTACTATTTCAAGATTCATGACATTCTAAATGGAATATACAATATAAAAATAGCAGACTTTTAGAGAATAAGCTACAATTTCATGGAAATACACTTTAGGATTATATTAAAAGTTAAATTACCATAAATTATGTTTCAGTTTTATGATGGAAGCTGTTCTAACTCCATAACATCTGGAAGAGTGGCAGCAAAAGCCCTTAAATGTCTCAAAACTCCACTGTGAGAATCTGGGCTACACACACACACACACACACACACACACACACACACCCGACATGTGGATATATTTTCATGAACTCCTAGTCCTTAAGTCAAGCAACCATAAGAAATCACAGATTAACTATCAATATTACCATGTTTCCTTTATGTTTATGGGAATGTAGGTGATGAAGCTGTCACTAAAATAACTTTTTCTCTAACAGATATGCCATTGTTTTTTGTATAGCAATAGGTCATTGGGTTGCTTATTCCTGAGAGACATCCTGAGAAAAGGTACATGGTGAATATTTTATATTTTTGGAAATTAATATAGAAAAATGCCTCTTGTTAGAGTACATTTTATTGAGAGATGTAAAAATGGCATAACATGATAACATTGTTATAACATTATAGTGAAAGAAGATAGGAGGTTACTAATGTGAAATTGGGATTACCACTAAAAAGATATCTTCCTTTCTCCTTGTTTTTGCAATTCTTTTTTGCTAAAATTTTTTAAAATGGTATTTTTTTTCTGGGTATTATTATGCATTGCTAAGAAAAATATAGCAAGTTTCTACAAATGCATAGTTCTGAACATAGGCAATCATATAAATGCTTAAAAGTGGAAAAATCAAGTAAAAAGAATGTTTAAAACTTTTATCAATCATAGTTCAAATTTGTTTCCCTTTCTTTAAGTGTAAAAAATATTGAAAAGGAAGAAAGATGGCACGTGGTCCAACTTGAGAGCCCAACACGTGGGCAGGTCTACACCAGGCCCTCCCCGTGGCAGGCTGGCTCAGGGGTTGTGCTGGGGTGAAGGATCCATAATCCTTAAGAAGTCAACCATTCCCTGTCAGTCTACATTTCAATCAATGAACCATTACATCTGTTGGTACATAGCCATATTCCTCTCTTCCCATTTTTCTTGGGTGGAGAAGGAGGGGGGTATCAAATTTTTCCCATAGTTATAGAATTTCTTCCAGAAATCAACTTGCTGCTTTTTTTTTTTTTTTTTTTTTGCAGTACTGGGGATTTAACTCAGGGGCATTCTACCTCTGAGCTACACCCCCAGCCCTATTTTTTAGTCTTTATTTTGAAATAGGGTCTCACTAAGTTGGGGAGTGCCTCACTAGGTAGCTGAGGCTGGCTGCGAACCCAGATCCTCCGGTCTCAGCCTCCCAAATGCTATGATTACAAGCATGTGCCACCATGCCCGACTTCAACTTGCTTTTAATACACTTAGTAAAGCACTTGGATATGGCACTGTACTTTGAATCAAGAGTGTACTGTGAATCACCATTCAGTGGTTTTCAGAGGCTGGAATGTGTATTTTCTTCAGCCAATGAGCATAGTCCTCGTATACATAAGACACAATCCCTTTTGTAAATATACTGTTTTAATTGTTCTTGCACATCATTAATTTTAAAAGAATCCTGCATAGCATTGTCAAGATATTAGTAGAAAATCCTTTTTTATGAATGATAGCAATTCTGATTAGTGAAAATGCTTTTCAAAGGAAAGTTTCTTATGTAGTCAAATTTTCTATTCAGAGTTAATAAAAAAATTTAGCATGTGTTTTAAAAACACATCTAAATATATTTAGTGAAAACAACTCTGATTAAAGATAATTGATAGGTGACTGCTGAGGGTCTAGTGCATAGAACAAGCATGAGTTTGTGTTCAGGGAAGGTCTGGGTTCTAACCAGGATGTGAACCTAGATGTTTGCTCTGTGGCCGAAAGAGGAGAGTGACTGTCTCTTTGAGATCAGAGGGGAACGCACAAGAGTTCACACTCCCTCTTCAAGTCTCTAACATAAAATGTCTCCCTCTTGCTGCTTGCTTTCTCCTTAGCTGATTTAGACGCAGTTGGTAAAGATTGGGACTGGGAACTACAGGTGACTTATTCCTGCTAATACAATCATGAGGAAGGGCTTTTTTCCTTGCAATATCCAGGGCTTGTTTATACTTATATTTAAAAATGTACCTGGGCTTCTCCACAAGCTAGGATTTTCCATAAAAATGGAGCCTCATGGGAAGTTTGGGCCCTGATCAGACACTGAACCTCATCAGACTTGGACACAAGGACCATGACCACAGTCAGGACACTTGGGTTGGCCAGCAAAACCTCCCATGTTGGCCTCAGAAGTCCCGGAATACACTGAGGCTCCTTAGACTGACATGACAGTTCATGCGATCAAATCAAATTAGCTCCAAAGACAGAGGGCAGAGGAGAGCTTGGGTGAAGGATTCCAGGCAGTTGCTGGGCAGCACCTCGGGCGTCCTCAGGAGAGCTCACTGTCTCTGGCAACCAGTATCCTTAATGATCAGAAGTCCACAGCACATGCCTGGGTGTCTGTCTATGTGTGAGTATGCATCTGTGGACCAAGCTATCCTTCAAAGGTTCTGCCTTGTCCACCAGCTGACACAGTCTCCAGGGACAGGCAAGGTCCCCTCACCTGATCGGCCTCGGTCCTGCCTCCTGTCTCCCCCCTCATCACCTGGAGTCCCCATTTCCCACTCTACTTGGGCTGCCCCAACAAATGCACGACCTCACTCACCTGTCTTGCTGCCCCAACCCGAGGTGTGGCTTCTTCTCCCTTTGTGCAAATCTCCTGTGGCATTTCACACACAGGTCCCTCAGCTGACCCAGCTCCTCCCTCCTCATTAGACTTCTTCAAGGTGGAAGCAATATATATTGATTTATATCTACATCTTCAGTCAC
Source organism: Graphiurus murinus (assembly GCA_004027655.1). Classification (NCBI taxonomy): domain Eukaryota; kingdom Metazoa; phylum Chordata; class Mammalia; order Rodentia; family Gliridae; genus Graphiurus; species Graphiurus murinus. Next base: position 6,563 of record PVLC010020969.1, read on the forward strand.
ATGGCAAGAGCTCAAGAGTTTGTAAAACTAAATGGCAGGTGTCAGAAGAGCCAAACATCCACCTGTTTCTCCGGTTGGGAGCTCAGAGAGTGTGTGGGTTTGGGCATCTCGGGTAGGAGGTGCTGGATTGAAAACACCAACCTCAGTGCACTACCTACTATGTACCAGGCATCCTCACAATGAGCCCAGGAGGTAGATACCCCTGGCTTTTGTGAGTCTAAATGATGAGGTAGACAGTGTGAGGTAGAGAGCTGGTCCACTGACAAAGTCCTATAGTCTGAGAAGCAACTAAAATCCCATGAAGCCCATGCTTGCAAGACTGTACCATTGGTGCCCAGGCCTTGCACCGCAGGCAGGAGCACCACAAGCATTCCAAAGGTTCCTTGGGCAGCTCATGCCCGGGTCCCCTGTCCTATATCTCCGTGTCCAGTTAAACATATGAAAGACGGAGCCAGGTCCTGATATCGCCATGTCCAGTTAAACACGTGGAAGACCTAGCCAGGTGAAAATTAAGGAGTCTTGACTTCACCCCTTTTGCAGATCTGTTTTGCTGCCCCTGCAAAGTGTTTCCCTGCTGGGAACTGTCCTGAGAAGTGCCTTCAAAGATACGCATCCTGGTGGGTAAGTGCTGAAAAAGGTTACCCTGCAGAGATCCTTCCTCCTGTAATGTACTGTGACATCCGCATGTCCAGAGAGGACCCAGGCCAGAAGTGATTGGAGGAATTAAATTTGCTTCATTTACATGCACTTACTGTGCACTCAAAGAAAAAGACAAATCTGCATGATCACAAATATTACCTAAAAGAGAAAACAGGGCTTTTAAGGATAATACAATGTACTTGTGCATTTGAAAGAAAGGACATTTTAAGGATATATACTATTATAAAAGGTTTTTGTCAGACTATTTTTAGATCTTTTCATTTAAATCAAACTGCTATTTAAAATAGTACTTCTGAAACAATATCTGAGAGAGAAAAACAGTCTAGCAAAAATAGTTTCTTAGCAGCACTGTACTTTGTATATTTTGGATGTTGTGTTTTTTTGTACATTATGTAAAACCAAGAATAACGTAATGTATTATTCTCACTTATTTACCATATTGCATTTAGGTTTCACGGGATTATTATTGCAACATAATATAAAGGAGAATGAATTGCAGATTATATTTTTAAAACCTGGATCTGCCTGATTAAAATGAGCAGCTCCATTTCTTCGTTCTTGCTAGCCAGAAAGAGATAAACAGGGAGGGAAATGAGGAAGAAAACTCAGAATCAGAGGACAGAGATTAATTCTGCTAGAGCCTCCTATTGGTGAGATTCCCTCTTGGCCACTTCTGATATGTTATCTCTATTAAACCATATTCCGACACAAGTAAATAGAACTAACATTCTTCGGACAGATAAGAACATCAAACTCAAAAGGGCTTGTGACATCATAGAAAATTATATTATCCTGGGGCCCCGAAGCCCTGGGGATTTCATCTCTGTAGCAAAAACCCCATTCTTCCCAATGAGTTTATCTGGAGAAATGGAATGCACTGGGTGTATCTGTAGCCGATGAGTTGAGAAGAAACAATCAACATAAATGGGCGAGTAACATCCTTTGTAAGATGGACCTCGGTTCTCATTGAGACAGTATTTTCTAAGTTGAAACTTCACAGGTAGAAAGATGCTCCATGCTCTCTAAGTTCCCAACTTCTCCCCATTACTTAATGCATTGCCACCACTTCCTTAAATCTTTGCATCACACCTACCTACCACTGCCCCTGACAGCGCTCTGCCTGGGAAGCATTACCCCCTCCAACCCCGCAGCCTCCTGGCATGCTTGGGGACACTGCCTCTCACCCCATCACTGACAGTGCATCATCTCAGTGCCCTGCAGTGCTGCGGCTAGCTCTTGGGAACCCAGGTCCTTGAGGTCTCACCAAGGAAAGTTCCATGCTTCAGTGTCTGTACCCCGGCACCAAGAAGAAAGTATACATCATGCACTTTTGTTGCTGAATGCCCTCTTTTCACACTTTTTTTCTTAGCTTCTTTAGATAATTGCATTAGAATATGTCCAGTGGTGATCTTTCAGGTACTCTGTGAAGCTTGCTTCCTTGCATCCCTGAGAGAATTGTTTTAGGATATTGCTGGTTGTATTATTTAATATTTTCAGAACAAAAAGCTCATTTGTTTTTAATTTATTTAAATGTGTCATGCAATTTTAAATTAGTTAATTGAATAGCTATGATAAATACTATTATCTTCAAGGACTAAAGAAAGAAATGAGGGTCATGGGTTATGCAAGATAATTATGCTTCTAAATTGTCAAATACACACACACACACACACACACACACAATTGCTCTAAACATATTTGGAAATTATTTTAGTAGTTAAATATATTCAACTGTCTCCAGTTGAGGAATAGTTGCATAGTCATGATATGAATTGCCAGGGTCCAGACCTCGGAGGCAGTGGGGTCGGGGGGTCCCTCGATAGGTGGGGAATGAGACGAGGTTGCAAGAATATGCTCACACCCAATGCAGTGTTGAAGCACATCTGTTTGTTGTTGTTTTTTTCAGTCATTGTTTTATACTATTTTTTTTTACAGTGAGGCATATAGAACAGGAATTCTTACAGACTTGTTTTTCCAAAGGTTATCCTCAACCAGTTAAAGTTACAACACGTATCTAAAAATTATTTTCCATTAATTAAAATCTCTTCAATTTTGTTGAGCCCCGTTAAGCAGTGTTCTGTCTTATCTCAGGTAGTTAGGGGGTTCCAGGTGGGACCAGGTAGTAGCTATTTAAATAAACTAGCAAAGCCTGTTTCTAGACTAATGCTAGTAAAAGGAAAATGAATTGAGTTGTCTCCAGTCACTGCTTGTTTTCAACTAAGAGATCAGTATCTGTCAGGCCACATGTTTCCAAGAAGTTTTCCTTTATAATTAATATAAAAGCAAAATCCAAAGCACCTCAAATTTCCAGAATATAATAATGCAAAGTGAGATATGCCACACATTCCTTCTTTTGGAATCATCTGCCTTGCAGGACTCCAGTGGACCGAGCCTTGTTCAAGATCCAGCTATTAAGATGCTGTGGCAATAAATACAGGACAGATTAAAAATAAATCACTAAAAGAAGATAGTACATGAGCTTCGACATAACTATAGTCAAATCTTTCAATATCCCTTGTTTAATACTTCAACAGATGTAGCTCTAAATTATTTACTTGCTTTGAATTCTGTGGAAGATGTGGTCAGGAAAAAGGACTTCCAGTCCAAAATGGCTCTGAACATTATTTATGCACTTCTGTGATATTTAACTGATGGGACTATGGATAATTAATACTTAGTCTTCTATTTCCTGTCAATAGTTATGAGGACTATTACAGATATAGAAAAATCAGGGATCGAAATGGAAAGCTCACTGCAGCAAATCATGTGTGGTGGTTCTACTGAGGAAAGTGCAGATGCTGTGTGAACCTGGTGCTCATGAGTCTGCAGTGGAAGCCAATAGCCAATAATCTGCTGTTCTCTGGCAGAACAAAGGTATCATTTAAAAAATTAATTAACACATTTTAGTTGTACAAATGAATGGGATTCCCTGTGATAGTTCCATACATGCATACATCACACATTTATCATGCTGTCCACCAGTCTTCTCCTTTCACCCCTTTCCTCAGGCGCCCCACCCAGTATCTAGCAATCTCTCTACTTCTTTCAAATTTTCATTTTCAAAGAGATAATTTTCTAAGAAGAGCATTGGATTCTAATATGAGTATTTTAGGAAACTGGCTAGAGAATGAGGAACGTTATCTCTCTGGAGTTCCTTGGAGTCAGGTCCTGATATAGGATGTTTCCAAAGAAAATATACATACACACACCTTGGGATTTTGAAATATAACATTACAAGTTAAGTTCTAAATATTGGAAGTACAATCCTTTATGTAAGAATATGCGCACCTCTATTTTTTTAATTTTATGCTTTAATTGGTGCATTATAATCATATATCTGTGTTAGGTACAACCTGATAAAGGCATACATGCACAGACTTCTGGTTTAACCCTTCCCCAATCCCCACCCCACTCCCTTGCCCTCCCTCCTCAGGTTCAGATTAGTGATTTTGTTGTTTGTGAAAGAATGTCATCTGCACACCTCTAATTCATTTCCACAGTCAGTATTTTTTTTGAAAATTTAAGAGTTAAAATTGCATATTTGTTTGATTGAACACTATCGTCTCCCGTGCTGGACCCCCGCCCACGAGGACCCAAGGAGATGACAATCACGCATTGCTGGTTTAAGCTTCTTTTATTGTGCCTGTTTTTTTCTCCTCCTCCTCCTCATTCTTTTTTTCCCTCAGGGACTCAGGGACGGAGGATGCTACTCATCAACCCAAGCAGTTAGTGGTAGGGCAAGAAGGGGAGTAAGCTTAGAGCCAATCAGGGCTTGAGCCACGAGGTGCCTGCGTGCAGCCCTACAGCTCTCACCTGGGAGCATTCTCTGGCCGTGAGCTCTGGCGTGCTGGTGCACGAACTCTAACTTGGCACAGCCCTCCTCCAGGATGCCTATCGTCTGACAGTCATCCAACAGTCAGCTGCTTCTGGCACTCTGCCAGGCGCCATCATGGGGCGAGGTCTCTCCGGGCATGCCGGGCTAAGACCCCAACATCTCCCCCTTTTTGTTTATATATAATGGCTGTAGACCGTGTCTGTCTTAGGTTGTTGGTCTTCAGTCGCTATCCTTACCCGTCATTGGACCAGTGGTATCAAGACCACCTTCCTGTCTTAGGTTGGTATAGCGCCGAGCCCAATCTTACCCGTCACCCACTACTGATCTAGCATGCTAAGCCACACTCCAGGGGAGGTGCCAGCCTCAATGGCTGCAAATGCTTGTACAATCACTCACTGCTGCTGTTTCTGGCTGGCCCACAGATGACACATGCACCACACCAGCCCGACAATGGCTGCCAGGAGCAGGGCACCAATGGCCAGTGTGCCCCCACATTTCTGCAAGAATGACACAGAACTCGTCAAAATGGAGAACCATTGTTCTACTGGGGCTATATCCACCCTGGTGTTATTTAAGACTGATGATGAGTTAGACACCGGGAGGGGCCGAGGCCAAGCCTTTAGTATCCCCCACAGGTACCGCTGTTCTCCCCGGGCTGTCATGCCCAGTGTCACTGGACACACCAGCGCCACCGGCTTCATCTTGGCTTGTCAAGGGCTCCCACACAGGTCTCATTAGGCATTCAGGAACCCAGATTGGCACATCCTTATCCTGTGGAAACACACAAACAGAACCTCTTTTCCAGATCAGCGCGGGATCGGGTCCATTCCAGGCTCCTGTCAAGATGTCTCTCCACAGGACCGTGGCCTGAGGTCGGTCCATACAGCTGGCATGGTGCTCAGCTGCCAACTGGCCCGAGGAATCCAAGGTCAAAAAATTCAAAATAAAAGCAAATCCTTTTCCTCTTTCTTATTTGTGTTTACAGCCACCATTTTATGTTCTAGTTCCTCTCCAGACAGTTCCTCAGTCTCATCACCTGAACTAACTTCCCCTCTAGAGGCTGAGCAAGACAGTTCCTCTTTTATGCTCTCTAGCTCTTCGGCCCCCTTTCTTATGGCTGTTTGATATTTTCCTTTTGGATTGGTCAGACAGGCTCGAACTAATGCCCAGATGGGCAAAGTCCCAGAGGGCAATGGGCTCTCCTGATGTGCCTTTCGCAAATCATCTCCCAAATGTTCCCATCGCGGTACATTAAGCAGTCCCTCTTCTAGAAACCAAGGAGCCACCCTCACCACAGTGCGGCAGAACCTTGGAGAGGTGTCTGCTTTCACTGCCATCCCCCCTGCCCAGAGCAGGTCCCATAAGGTTCGTTCCATGTTACACTTTGATAACTATGACCCCATGATAGCTCTATTTCTTGTCACTATCCCGTGATCCTTAACTCTGTCACTACCTGCGATCTTTGGTCTCTGTTGCTTACCTGCGAACTTACCCTTGCAAGGATTCTGCTGATTTTCAGCTTGTGAGGTTCCCGGGTTTCAGCACCAGTTATCGTCTCCCGCACTGGACCCCCGCCCGCAAGGACCCAAGGAGACGACAATCACGCGTTGCTGGTTCAAGCTTTTTTTTCTTTTTTTTTTGCAGTACTGGGGATTGAACTCAGGGGCATTCTACCTTTGAGCTATACCCCCAGCCCTATTTTTTATTCTTTATTTTGAAACCAAGTCTCACTAAGTTTCGGAGTGCCTCACTAGGTAGCTGAGGCTGGCCGCGAACCCGGATCCTCCGGTCTCAGCCTCCCGAATGCTGGGATTACAAGCGTGTGCCACCACGCCCGGCTCAAGCTTCTTTTATTGTGCCTGTTTTTTCCTCCTCCTCCTCATCTCCCCTCAGGGACGGAGGACGCTACTCATCAACCCAAGCAGTAAGTGGTGGGGGCAAGAAGGGGAGTAGGCTTAGAGCCATTCAGGGCTTGAGCCACAAGGTGCCTGCGTGCAGCCCTACAGCTCTCACCTGGGAACATTCTCTGGCGTGCTGGTGCATGTGCTCTAATGTGGCACAGCCCTCCTCCATGATGTCTATCATCTGACAGTCATCCAACAGTCAGCTGCTTCTGGCACTCTGCCAGGCACCATCTTGGGGTGAGGTCTCTCCAGGCCCGCCGGTCTAAGAACCCAACATCCCCAACAGAATACATCCATAGACATATAGAAAATAAAATACTGTTCACCCAAACAGGTTTTTGTTTAGGTGAGTTGGATTTCTGAAGATTCATGTCTCTTCCTTACTCTTTTAATCATATGGCTATTTTTTATAATGATGATATATTGTTATAACATAAAAAGGGAAATTGTATTAGTTTTCTAGCTCTCCCATTAGAAATTAAACTATGTGGATTATACCGTAAATTTATTCTCTCACTGTTCTGAGGCTAGAAGTCCAAAGTCGAGATGTCAGCAGGATTGGTGGCCCCTCAGAAGCACAGAGATGCTCTCTGCTCCCTGACTCCAGCATGAGTCAACCCCGTTCACTCCCTGTGTCCTCACAACCCTACTCCAGACCCTCTTGCCCTTTACTCAAGACTCTTCCCTTTGTGAACTTCTGTGTCCAATGTCCTGTTTTTATAAAGAAGTCTATCAGGTAGAATCAGGCCCATCCTAATCCCTTTGATTTGATTTTTTTTTTAGAAAGACCTGATTCTACATAAAGTAACATCTGAGGCATTGAGGTGAGGGCTTCAACATGTCTTTTTGATACTATTCAAACCATGACAGAAAAAAAACTCTTGTTTCTGTAAATGGAGGGAAAGGGTTTTGAGATGTGCAAGCTAGAGAGAAATTGGGGGGAAATGGGACTTCAAATAAAGGAGGGAGATACCAGTGGGTTAGTGGCAGAGGGCTTGGGGAGGGAGAGATGGAACGGGAGACCAGATACAGAAAAGAGTTTATATAATGCTATGCTCATATGTGAAGTTATCAACACTGATTTCTGTTTGGTCGGAGGATGCATGGGGCCCAGTGTGTTTCACAACCACAGCTACATGGGTTTCATAAGCACATCTGCGCCATAACAACACAAGGCAGGTTGACCAAGTCTAAGGAGCAGTTACCAAAAATAAGAAAACAGTCTTAAGGGGAAACACTCCAACCCTGATCAGGAAGGTCAGCCCCCACCACGTGTGAGCAACCAAGTCTGGCTGTTCCCAAAACTAAGCAGTACCCCCTCCCCTGCTCTCCTTGACCCACTCCCTCACTTTCCCTGTTCCCAAGACCAGGCACTGCCTCTCCCAGTTCTCCCTGGCCCCCTCCCCTGCTTTCTCTGCTATAATTTTTTTTCACTTCCTCCTAATGCTGCTGCTCTCCTGCCTGAGACAACTGGACAGCCTCCCTTTAAGAAACCTTCTCTGACTGGACCAGCCTCCAGGGTCTTTTGTCTCTTAGGTCTCAACTTACAATTTCAATATTATGTAAGGAGATGGGGAGGAAACTAGGTGGAATCCAGAGGGAAATACACCAACTGCTCCGTGTATGTGAGTTTCTATCACTCTAAACCTCATTATGATATATAAATACAATACACCAGTTTTTTAAAGGCCAATGAGTACACCATTTGCATTAGACATTTCCACAAGCTGGAAATCAAGTTCTTATATGTGCTTTTTAATTTCACTCATTCGTTTTCTAATCTTTATGTTTGCTAAATGAGCAGAAGGAAGTAACGTCTGTTCTTTCCTAATTTAGGCATTTTAGTAAAAATCACATTGCTAAATGTTTTTTCATTTCCCCCAGCTCCTGTCCCTGCTTTCTCCTAATACGAAACATTTAACCAACACATTTTCTTCATTGATATGCTGGATTTGTTTTTAACTTGTGGCATACAATTATCATATTAAATTACTCAAAATTAAATATGACAGCTTAATCAAAGATTCATAATTGAATAAGGAAAGACCCACCAAAGCATTTTGTGTTTTCAGTGATCACTTAATTAAAACATATTTCTGTTCTTTTAAATCTTGCTCTTCTGCCTTACAGCTACCTAAACTCTGGCTTAGACTTTCCCACAAGGACCATATTTCAAAAGCTATTATTTTAAAATTAGAGTTAAAATGACTGGTTCAGCTAGCATCAGCTACTTCTTGTCTGTGTTTAATTCTCTCTCCATTCTGATTATCCAATTCTGTCAAGCCCTGTACATTGGAAAACTATATTTATACCTTCAAAGTTATTAAAGCTTATTCTATGTGTCCTGACTTAAACTGAATTTTCTCCCAAAAAATCCTAGAGGCAAGTGATTCTGAAAAGAACCACTCCCTTCCAAACACCTGCCTGGAAGTCACGTGTGGACTGAGGAATACTGGATGACCACCACTTCTGCAAAGGATGTGTGTGTGGAAAAGGGATGCCTCCTGCTGCCTAGCAACCCTGCTCAGGAAGGCAGGAGGGGCCTTCACTGCAGAAGGACTGGGTAGCATCATGCAAACCTGCTGGCACAGAAGGAGGAGAAAATCTATTCTAGATATATCATTAGAATCCACAACACATGGGTATTTTTACACATACATTGGATTAGAAATTTATGTGCCTTATAAACAGTACTGAGTTTACAGAGGAAGTCACTGGGATATGACCATTTTGTTTATATGTATTTGAAGCAATCAACCTCTCCTTTTCACCTCTGACACCTTACATTCAAGATAACTCAGATGATATAAGCAGTGCCTTACCTTCAAGATATCTCAGATGACTGGGCATGGTGGTGCACACCTGTAATATCAATACTTGAGAGGCTGAGACAGGAAGATTGCATGTTTAAGACCAGTCTCAGTAGGTTAGTGAGACTCTCAGCAACCTAGTGAGACCCTGTTTCAAAACTATGTGTATAGATATGGCTGGGGGTGTAGCTTGGCAGTAAAATGTCCCTGGATTCGAGCCCCAGTACCACATTTTCACATATGTACACATAGATGATGGTAGTAATTCCTAATGAACCTCACTTTTCCCCTTCCCCTAGACCACCTCCCTGACTCCACTGAGGTTTCTCCTCCATTATCTGGAGTCCCTCTGGTATTCCAATTACTCTGTAGCTTCCACATATTAGAGAAAACATATGACCTTTCACTTTATGTGACTGGCAGTATAATGTGAAGCTATAATGCATCAATAATAGCATATTAAAATATATATGTATATATGATCTCAGATGACACTAGCAGATTATCAGTGGGTGGAGTATGAATGGTAAAATGTAAATATATTTCTTTGATTGAAAAACCACTCTGATGAAAGGACCAATGTGATCCTAGTGCTTAGATTGGCTAAGGGAGATGTGTACATGGTCGTAGGGGGGTGTCCTTCAGTTCTGACCTTCACCCATCCTTTCCCAGAATGCCTGAAGATTGCTGAATAGCCATATGCCACCCTCCTCCATAAAGTGAGTTGGAAATGTATGCACAAGAATCTGGAAAATAATTTAATTCAGCATTCACACAGGCTTCCAAGAGCATGAATTTTGAGCCCTCTGGCTATAAAACTTTGGGTTGATTAATATATACATATATATGTATATGTATGTGTGTGTGTGTGTGTGTGTGTGTGTGTGTGTGTGTGATGTATGTAAAACTGAGATTCTTTATATATAGGTTTATTTACAAACCTTTGGCATAAAAGCTTAGCTTACTAATAAATCATCTCCACAAATAATTCTTTCCAAATAATCAAATGCTACTGAATTTGTTCCATTATTATTATTCTCCAAAAAAAATGGTTTTTGTTTTGCCTTTCTTAGTACTCTGAGATGCAAACCATGAAGGTAGTGGTATTTGAATAAATGAAACATATCCAGAAGTTTCTCCAACAGGGGCTCCTTCAGGACAGCTCTTTGCTAACTCCTCTTTGACCTTAGGTCTCACCTAATACCCTGCCCCTTTTTCCCCCAACATTTTTTTTTGGTACTGGGGATTGAACTCAGGGGCACTCTACCTCTGAGCTATACCCCCAGCCCTATTTTCTATTCTTTATTTTGAAACAGGCTTTCACTAAGTTGCAGAGTGCCTCACTGGGTAGCTGAGGCTGGCCGCAAACCTGGATCCTCTGGTCTCAGCCTCCCAAATGCTGGGATGACAAGTGTATGCCACCATGCCCATCTCCCCCAGCATTTTAAATCCTAGGGAGAGACCTCCTTAGATACTTGAGATGTTAACAGTTAACAGCTGAGTGATCTTTACAACACAGAACATCTTATGACCATCCTAAGAACATCTCTTCCTTTAGTTGTATAATAAGTGACATTTATTGTCACCCATCTGAATTAACTTACAGAAGAGCAATGTGTCTATAAAGAAAGTACAGGAGCAGGCCCCAGGAGCCCCAGGTCAACTGCCTGTCCTGGAGAAGACACAGCCTTAGCAGACAAATGCCCTGCTCCTTCTTTCCTTTCCTGTAAAATCCCTTGTGCACTCCTGGCCCCCAGGAAGGGCTTCACAACAGAGTCCCACTTCTTCCTCTTTTGTCTTTCTATTCAGAACTTTATTCAAAGTTGCTCTCCTCGCCTTATTCCACACCTGGCCTCCTCTTCATCGGCTAGCAGTTCTTAGGGACCAGCAGCCCGACTGGTCAGCTAACATTTCCAGGAGCAGACTGACTACTACTTCCAGATTTCCTGTAGAGAGTCTGAGTCAGTAAGGGCTGCAGTGGCCTGCCTTCCTAGCTGTTATAGATAGAGATAAGATGTCCCCCAAAGAGCTCATTTGTTAATGCTTGGAGCTAATGTAATTGAGCCTGAGGATGGTAATCCCAGCAGTGGATAAATCCATTGTAATAAATCCATTGTAATGGGTTTATCTGGGTGGCCTGCAGGGTATAGCTGAAGGGGGTAGATCTCTGGGGGTGTGGCCTTGGGGTTTATATAAATGGTTCCTCCTCCCTCTGCTCTCTCTCTTGCTTCTGGTCTTCATGATGTGAAGAGCAAGGTCCACGTTTCTCCTGTTTGCCTCCATACACCATCACCACATGCCCTGAGACCCATGGTCCCCAAAGTCACATAGACTGAACTGGAAACCATAAGAAAATAAATCTTTCCTCTAAGTTACAAGGTCAGTATTTAGATCATAGCTGCAAGAATGCTGACTGAAAGTTAATGTTTATACTATATCTGAAAGGTTCACGCAACTCTGCCATCTCTTCTCTGGGCTCTGCCCAGCATTCTATGGACTTTACTGACAAAGTATGGAGGTATGGAGTGACTGTATAAATTGCTGGAGGCCAGAAGAGCTCCTCTTTCTGCAAAGGTGCACCTCTCAGGAGGTTGGTGGGCCTTCTGATCTCTAGGAAGCCATTTTATATGAACCATACGCAGGGGAAATCTTCTGCATTAATCTTGGATATTTTAGCAACACAAACAGAAGGTGAAATGTATATTTATCGCACAAGCTCTGAAGAAAGTCTCGAGCCCTGTGTCTCATACCAACAGCATGTTGACACCTCCTGCAAGGGTCTTTCTACCCCTCTCAGTGCCTCAGGGAACCTCGATATGGAACTTCTCTTCCTCCTCCATTCTTCCTTGGGAAGCCAGGGTGCTGCCTTACATGCCCAGGAAATTTGGCTTTCATTAACTTCTTATGCTTGTTTCAGGCCGATAAAGGGAAGCAATTTTACATAATTATGACTCTGAAAGTCCAATTAAAAGTTTTATCATGTCTAATCAAATCATTGAAATACTAATGAGAATGAAAATTCTGTGTGCTCATGAATTTACTTCCTCTCTCTGGACCAGGGATAGGCTTCTGTCAAAATAAAATCTCCTTCCTCTCATCTTTTCCCTCTCTTAAACAGTAATGATTATAAAAACCCCAATTTTATTACATGATGCACCATTGTGCAACACACTGCAGAGTTACCTTCTAAAATGAGCATCTGAGGTCTTCTCCATCCTCCATCAAGCAGGTTTCTGGAGATAATAAAGGAAGGACACAGGAGGGTGTTTAAGGTGATGACGAGCAAGTTAGAAGTGGTGCTGTGCATATTCCAGAGGGACAGCCCAGCATGTGAGGCTCAGGGTACAGGAAAGCACAGCTCCCACTTGACGAGCATCCCCACTTGACCTCCAGCAAGCACTCCTCCCTGTTCATCTTGCATGACCTTAGACTCCCCTCCTATACTGAACGTGACCTAGAAGGTAGGAAACACGCTCTCGGCTTAGGAAAAGATAACATTCTAGTACCAATTCAATGTGCTTTGGCAGGTCCTCAGAGATTTTATCTATTTATCCATCTCTGTTTCTTCTTCTTGTTCCTCCTCCTTTCCTCCTGTCTCTCCCTCAACACACATAATCACCCACACCCCAGGACAGATGCTGCTAAGGTTGCTGTCTCGCACTTTCTATCCACAAATGTCCCCAGACAGGATCTTCCCTTTTGGGAAAAACAAGCTGCCTGCTGTGTGTGTAATGAGTTGTTCCAGGGACTAAAATCTAACTGCTATCTTTTTTTTGTTTTTTTGTCTTGTGAAATCTAATCATCAGCAAATTCTGCAGTTCAAATTCAGTAAATTATAGTTAATTTCACTTTGCCAAAGTTCAAAGCTCACAAATTCAAGTTACAAATGTTGGACCCCAAGAGCTCCTAAGCTGATTTTTATGTCCTTTTACAGTTTTCTGGATGGTTGTGCTGAGTACTTTCTTGAACTGCTGAGTATAAAAAGAAGGCAAAGTTGCGTGGCTTTATGAGTGTGGGTTTGTATGTCTGTGTTCATTTTTTTGGTAGAAAAATGATCTGTATTCAAATTCTTAATATTTTGTTCATCATGTATTTTTGCATTAATTTTGAGTCTTTAAAATGTTCATTGAAGCTGGACTTAATCCCAGTACTTGGGCAGCTGAGAGAGGACGATCGCAAGTTCAAGGATAGTCTCAGCAAGTAGTGAGACTGTTGTCCACCTAGCAAGGCCCTGTTTCCAAATAAAAATAAAATACTGCTGGGGTTGTAGCTTGGAGGTAGAATGACCCTGGGTTTGATCCCCAGTACCAAAATAAATAAATAAGTAAATAAATAAATTTTTAAAATGTGCATTGATTCTAGGCACAGGAGTATACACTTGCAATTCCAGTATTGGGGAGGCTGAAACAAGAGGATTTCAGGTTCAGTTCAAGTCCAGCTTCAATAACTTGATGAGATCTTCAACAACTTAGCAAGTCCATTACAAAAATAAATAAATAAATAAGGCTTGATAGTGTAGCTCAGAGATAGAATGGCCCTGGGTTCAATATACAGTATCAAAAAATGTGCATTGAGTACTTTTTTATCTTTATCAGTGAGCTTTTGTATCCCCCTCAATCTCATCCTGCCCAGGTGCCTCCCTCCCCTGTCCTGTCTGGGTGCCCATGAGGAGGACCCTCTGTGCAACTCACTTTAATTTCTGCAGACTAAAGACTTTGCTCTCTTGCTGTTGTGGATAAGTGATTGCTGTCAGGGTAAAAGCAAGACGAACCACCACTAGTGCAAAACACTAATAACAACATAAGACCTGTCCTTCATTTTACTTGCAGCATATCCAAATGCTGGCTTATTCTGATTCATTTCCTGATCCACAATACTGTCAGTACAGAGTTAAGGTTAATCATATTAAAACTGGAAATGCTGGTAAGAACAGCAAATAAGAATAGAACGTAAATGAAAAGGGCCAGTGCATACTGGCTCATATTACAATTTCCTCGTACCCGGACCGTGCAATCCTAAGACATTAATTAATTAATTAATTAATTAATTAATTAATTAATTAATTAGTATTTGGGATTGAACCCAGGGACATTATGCCCCTGAGCTACACATCCAGCTCTTTTTTATTTTGAAACAGTCTTACTAAATTGCTAGGAGTCTCACTATGCTGCTGAGGCTGGCCTTGAACCTGTAATTCTCCTGTCTCAGCCTCCCAAGTATTGGGATTACAAGCATTATACCACTATGACTGACTCCTGTGACTTTTAAATTTACTCAACCTCAGGGTCCCCATTTGAGAAATGGTGACAATAAATACCAATTTTGTAAAGATTTTTTTCAGGATAAAGTAAAGATGCATATCTTAAGGCAGAAGGTATGAACTTGGGCATATTTAAGAGAAGTATATGATTGCATTATGTCTGAGATATCTTTGGGGAACATTATTCATTTTACCACATGGTGAGCATTGTAAGTTGACTGCTTTCTAATATCACTATGCAGTACTAAAAACATGTAATTTACTATTCTAGATTATTGTCACATATATTTTGACTTATTTTACCTTGGAGGATAAAAGTTATAAGAAAATATCAAGGCTGCTTAAGTAATTTGGATATTTTTTTATTGGAAACTAAATGAGACTTTGCCAATAAATCAAATGGGAAGCCACAAGAATCATAGGTTTTTAATAACTTAGAATTATATGGAGCTAAGTGTGGTGGTGCATAACTGTAAGCCCAATACTTGGGAGACTGAGACAGGAGGATCACAGGTTTGAGACCAGCCTCAGCAATGTAGTGAGACTCTTAGCAAGCTAGTGAGACCCAACTTCAAAGCAAAAAAATAAATTAAAAGGGCTGGGTGTAATTTGGAGGTAGAATGCCCCTCAGTGCAATCCTTAGTACCACAAAATTAAAAAGACATGGTATATAAATGTAGGCTAAAGACTCTGAGACTGATTAAATGATTTCTTAAAGACTCTGATATTGGTCATAGCAACCCTCTGCTTTCCTGCAGATCAGATGAGACATGTTGGGGTGCCTGCTGGAGTTCTCTTCTGACACGGATGACCTGGAGGAGTATCCAGGACTGCTGCTAGAAGTGCCAATACTTGTTCTGAATATCCCATACCTATAACCAGCAAGCCAATTCCCTTTCTGTTCTGGGTCACTTCTACCCTCTTCAGCATTAATGCACTTGGAAATTACCAGACATATTCACCAACTTCTATCAGCCTCTGCCTTTCCCCACAGCCTCACAAGAAGGAGGATTCCTCCTTGTTTTAGGAAAAATCCTTTGGATATTTTCATTCTCTAGGAAATAATTGGGTGGAAGACAGTGCATGAAGCAGGATGCAGAACACAATAAAAGCCATAGGCAGTGACACCATCAAAAAAACTACCAGGTACCAGAAAGGTAAGAGTTTAAGCATAATTCCAGAGATCTCATATCTGGCTCTTTGCTTGAAATTTGAATCATGATAGAACTCACTAGCTCATAGAAGAGAGTTTATGCTTTTTGGCAAGACTTCTAACACCTTTTGCAACTGGATTTTTAAAATATATTGGATCCAGGAGCCAAATCATATGTCTCCTACCCATCCTTCCTAACTCTCTGGGCTCTGGCTTCTGGAGCCTCAGTAGTAGTAGTCACTCATCTTCTCTCTTGATGGTAGGAGAACTCTAAATCAGTTCTAGCACCCATACTTACAACCAAGATGATTTCCTCTGCCCATTCCCTGCCCAAACAAAACTTTCCACACACACATAAAACTTGAGACAGACAACTATTTTTAGAGTATTTCCTAAGTGATAAACTAAATTAAACATAAACTAACTCTCTGTGACTGTCTTTTTCCACATCTGTGATCCTTGGGCAGTTAGCCAGCCTTCCCTGCCTCCTGCCTCCTTCCTTTCCTGATTTCTAGGAAGCACCACTCATACTGATTGCCATTGAACACTTTAACCCTGCCAAGTAGCCAAGATAGTCTGATGGGACTTGAACACCACTTTTCCAAATAGCCTCAGGTCTTTTTCTGAGAGAAGAACAGTGAAGAATTCAGGGCTGAGTGCTGGGAGAGAGCAAAGCATTAGATGAACTATGCCCAAGGGTAAATATGATTTCTTCAGCATGATCTCATAATAATAATTTGCCCAAAGTGTTATTTACAAATAAATGACACTGGGATCAGTGTCAACAGAGAACTGAGCTTTAGAATTTCAAATATGATGGGAGCTACTCTTCCCTAACTGTTTGGAGCTGGCTGAGAGCAGAAGCAACATAAAGCATGAAACTTCTCCTTGTCCCCACTCTCAAAGTCAGCAACCTGGCATGCACTGATGCAGTTATGAGAGCGCTTGACAGGTTAAGTGACCTACATACATAGGATGATTTATTGGCATTTGTCACTTGACTTCTTAACAAAATGTGCAATTCTGGTAAATTGGAACATACAGTTGATACCATTACTCATAATAGTGGTGTTCCATAAAGTGGCTGTGAACACCGAATTAGTGAATACTGATCCCCTGTTCCAAGGAGGAATGCTAGGCTGGGCTGTTGTGAATGTCTAGTCATACTTTCATCAATGAGTCAACATACTCCTTGTTTTAGGTGTGTTTGCATTTAAAGGCACCTTATCTAATATAGTAGTAAATTGTTGCTGTAATGACTCAGCTCAACAACATTATTCCTCAAGTCTGAGTGAAGCTTCTCTAACATACAGTTTTCGTCATAAGGCATATCACAGTGTTTAGCAACACTATACAGAACTTCAGCTGTATTCTTGAAGGTCATTTTAAACAACAAAATCATCAACAAAAAGCACAAAAAAGGTGAAATAAGCATGGGACTAAGTAGACTGCAGAAAGCCACTTGTCCACCATATTTTAGCTGAATGGGGAGAAGAGCCCAAGGACTTGCCAGTCCCAGCTGGGAACATGCACATCAGCAACTCGAACTTGTCCTTAGCATGTGTCTGCAAAGGTCCTGGTGTATTGATTTCACCACCACCTTTCACTTTTAGGAGTAAGCCAATTCATGGATATTGAATCCGTTGACAATGAGAATGCATTGCAGATGAATTTTTATAAATGTAGTTTGTTTTCTCCTATTCATACTGATGAGCTCATTCATGTCAAGACTTATCATGGACAGACTTGGCATATCAGAGGTGGGGAAATGGGAACACTGGAGCATCAGGATGGCCTGTGGGATGGATCCCTGACACCAAATTAGCAAAGAGCCACCTGGATGAACAATGAACACAGAGACGGGGCTCTCAGCAGAATGGGAGGAATGAAACTAAAGTCTGCACTTTCTACAAATGTAAGGGCACATCATGCATCAGACAATATATTGTGTTAGAAGAAAGAGTTGAAAGGATTACAAGTATCCAGCCCCTCTTAAACGCAACCTTGGAGTTTATGGCAGGATGCCCTTCTGTCGGTCAGGTGGGTAAAAGCCAGACCAGACCAGACCAGCTCAGCTGCAAAGAAAGAAGTGGAGCCCACCTCTCGTTATAAAAGTGCAAAGAAGGCACAGCCCTCTTTAATCTAAGCTAATAAATTGTTCTTCTCCCCTCTTCTAAATGCTTATAGTTAACAGTAAACTTCATTTGGTGCTTAGACCTTAAGCTAATTATTGGGCAATACATTTCTTTCTTTTTTATGGTATTTATTCTTAATGCTGATTTACTTAATCCAATCACCTAGTGTGAAAATAGAAAGTGAACAAGAATGAAATTTACTTGGTGATATACAAATGCAAATATATGATCACTGCCTCAGAAAAGTCCAGAAAGCACACACAGTCCAGCAGCCTCATGTCAATTAGGGAAGAAAGAATTTTAACCCACGTAGTATTCATTGATTATCATGATTATAATTGTTCAAGTTTTTTGAATTTCAAACTTGTCCTTATTGTTGTAAGCATGAAATTTTTGAAGTTTGAAAAATTGGGGATAGCGTTATTCCTTTTCAAGACCTACTAATGACTGAGAAGTGCTAAAAGAAAAAAAAAATGCTAGATGGAATGAACTATTCCATATACTAACTTTTTAAAAAATATTTGGTGTCAGATAATCTCATGAGCAGCACTGTGCTAACAAGTCAATATCTGGAGCCCTTAGGAAATAGATCCCATATATCTAGTTTGAATTTAAAATTATTATCCATATAAGATAGTGACATGGTGCAGTAATAGTGAATTAACTGTGGGGATCCTAAGATGTTTTGGAAAGTTTTCAGCCTTGGAGGGAAAAGAATATATTAACTGCAGGAGAAACATGAGATTAAGTTAATTGAATGAGAACTAAGCAAGTAAAATCGATTTTCACTACAAAGCAGTTGTGTTCTGCTGCAAACCCAGAATTTGAAAATAAGAAACAGATTCATGAGGTTTTCCTTCCCTATCGAACCCTCTCCTGTGGATACTTGTCAATTATATGCAATATTTCAATTTTAAGTCCTAGGGAAATTTTTGAATAGAACACTAACAAGAACAATAAAACACAGTTGGATGAAAACAATAGAGAGTAATCATTTGGCGTCTATGACAACAATTTGTCTTATCACCACAGTTTTTTATACTCTTAAGTCTTTGTAGTTTTTTAATGTTTCTGAAAGTATATGCAGTTCTCATCAAATGTAAGTATTATCAAATTATATTACATAGATGGTGAAAGTCCCACCTAGCATTGTAACCAAATGAGAATCACTAGAATCTTTCTTCTCCTCCCCCTCCTCCTCCTCCTCCTCATCTTCCTTCTTCTTCTTCTTCTTCTTCTTCTTCTTCTTCTTCTTCTTCTTCTTCTTCTTCTTCTTCCTCCTCTTCCTCTTCCTCTTCTTCTATTTGTGATACTGGGAATTGAACCCAGAGCCCTGTTGAACATTTATCCATCCTCAGTTTGGAAGGTTGTATTTTGGTTTTGATCCTTCTAATTTGCCCAAAGTGGCTTCAAACTGGTAATCCTCCTGCATCAGCCTCTCAAGGAGCCAGGATTACAGGCATGCACCATCAAGCTGGACAATTGTTCTGGCAGACTCGCATTATGGCTTTTTCTGTGGAAATGATTGTTCCCAGCATCACATCATTGACTAAACAGCACCGTTTGAGGAAGGAGATCTGTACTGTAAGGCAGAGAGTGCAACTTCCAGTTTACTTTCTGCCTTTCACTAGCTGTAAATGTCTAGTGATTTTCTGAAAAATGCAGTGATACTACTTAAGTTGATGATTCCTGGGACCTAAGTCCGGACTTTTCTCTCTAAGGAGTCAGTCAAGGATTTGGTTTTTGTCTACAGAGCACAGAGCTTATCCAGAAGCACACACATTGCCTGTTCTAAAAACTCAGAGGATGACTGGTCAGTATTCCCCAGAGAGACAAACCAATAGGATGTATATATTATGGTATTTATTTGAGAATTGACTCATGTGATTGTGGAGACTAATCAGAAATCCCACAGCATGCTACCTGCCAGGGTAAATCATCCCAGGGTGGAAGTAAATCCCAGAGACAGAAGAGCCAGGATAAATAGCACCTGAGCTCAGGAGAAGATGGATGTTGCATCACAACCTAGAAGGGAAGCAGTGCCCTTCCTTTAACTCTTTGCTCTACAGCCCCTCCATGGGTTAAAGGAAGCCCACTCAGGTAAGGGCAGGTGATTTTCATGATTCATTCCACTGATCCCAATGCTGATCCCCTCTATAAACATCCTGACAGACACACTCAGAAGCAATGTCTTAAGCAGCTATCTGGGCCCCCCGCCCCGGTACATTCAGGCGGACAGGTTGCATTAACCATGCAGGTGTGCATCAGACTTCTCCCCAAAGAAACAGTAAGACAGAATGCTCTGCACCAGCCGTGGGCCCAGCCGTGTCCCAATGTCCCTGTCTCCTGACCAGGTTCATGCTGACTCACCATGTTAAAGAAAAAGACCAGCCAATGAGGGCCCTCATTGCCTGATGCCTTCCCCCAGTTACACAGGGGAACTGGGTGTTCAACCTCAATGCAGACTAGCTGCAGAAAGTTATGCACATGCTAGCCCAGGCACACTTCCTCAGTGGGATACAGGAGCCAAAGAATGAGTCTAAGCCACCTTCTCAGCATAATCTATAGGGCAGATGTGTTTTTAAAGGGACAAAGTCTTGAACAATTCTCTTTTAGAAAGGCTGTGTCTTATTCTACCAGTGAAGATGGGAGTATAAATTTCTTCTAGCCCCTTTGGGAACCATTTTTGTATTTATCAGTAAAAATAAGATAAATACATCTTATAGTAAAAAACCAACAACAACAACAACAAACCCACTTCTGTTCATAGAAGCAGAGAGTTCGCTGCAGAATTTCCATTACCCATGTTCTTACATAAAAAGGCACATGAGTCAGAATGTTCTAAACATAAACATCTCCATGAGATCAGAACTGAAGACAATCTAAATAAAAATTGAAATGAAACCAAAAGATTAATCATGGCATAATCATGTAAAGGAATTACACACAGCAATAAAAGTAGAAGAAATACAGCTACACATAAAAGTATAAAGCGCTTTACACAGAATTTTGTGGAGAAGCCATTACATGATAATTCATATAGCATGGACTCATTTATATGCAGGTTTAAAACAGGTAAATTTAAACTGTCTATATTTTAGGGACCAACATAGAAGTGGTAGAAATATCTTTATGAAATGCAAGGTGTTTTATTCCATCCAGAATGATGGGCCTTTTTAGGGAGGAAAGAAATATGAGATCAGAAAGGAATGTTGTTTTTCCTTTACACAAGTATCTGTAGTACTCATTATTCTCTGCCTATATGCACTCTTCTCTAATGAATTTTATTCCATGACACTTTTTTATTTAATTAAATGCTTTCCCATCAAGCGAGGAGCCTTGGGAGTTGTTTTGTTTCTTTAGTTTTACTGTTTTTTTTTTTTAGCCCTAGGTTTGAGCATCTTAAATTGTTTCTACATTTTGCATATCAAGCCAACATACTTCATCAGACTTTCTGAATCCTCAATCACTGAGAACAATAAAAAAGATGCTAATGCTTCCTTAGGTGTGCAATGAGGGAACTACAGGTAAATGGAATACAAAAGTAGGAAACTCTCTCAGACTTAATCCTGAGCAATTAGAAGACAATGGCAATCAGAGGAGAACGTCTTCTAATGGAACCATTCGCCTTTTTTTTTTTTTTAAATTCTACAATCATCTCTTCACTTTTCTTTTCATTGAGACCTAACAATATCATTAAGAAAGATTTACTTTTGAGCTCTAATTTTTAAATCTTTTTTGATACACAAAAACTTTCACTACCTCAGTGGTGTGCCGTCCAGCTTTCTAAAAGGCAATTAAGAATGTCAGGGGGTATGATGGACTTCATGACAATAGCTCATCAGTCCTCCGGCCTCTACCATGAAAGGTCAGCTTAGGATGTTTTATAGATCACATATTTCTGCACAATATGCTCTGTGTCCCACAAATACTGACTCATAAAATATAATAGGGTATTTGAAATAAAACACACTGGGGCTGAAAAGTATATGCATTCTATGTGCATATCTCTGATACTAATCTGGGATCTGATATACTTGAAAGATGAAAAATAAGGATTGAAAGAAGAAAGGAAGAAGAGAGGGCGGCAGGGAGGAAAAAAGGAAAGGAAGAAAGAAGGATGGAAGGAAGGGACAAAAGGATGAAGAAGGGGAGGGAAATGGAAGTAAAGGAGAGGAGAAAAATGAAAATAAAGAATAGCAAGTTTAGACTATTATAAGCAGAAAGTCCTCTTGAAAATTATCATTTGCACATTAAACATGTAAACCAAATATTGCACTGAGCGATAACTTTATGTTGGGACAGTGATTGATACCAGAATCCCTGCTTCGTCTGCTCAGTGGGAATCTCCCTCTAGG
>PVLC010020970.1:0-28570 GCA_004027655.1 Graphiurus murinus
ATCTAGGATATACAAAGAACTCAAGAAAATCGCAACTAAGAAAGTAAATAACCCAATCAAAAAATGGGCAAAGGACCTAAATAGACACTTCACAAAAGAAGAAATACAAATGGCCAATAAATGTATGAGGAAATGTTCCACATCATTGGCAATCAGGGAGATGCAAATCAAAACTACCCTGAGATTTCACCTAACTCCAATCAGATTGGCAATCATAAAAAACACGAACAACAACACCTGCTGGTGAGGGTGTGGAGAAGTGGGAACCCTAATACATTGTTGGTGGGAGTGCAAACTTGTGCAACCACTGTGGAAAACAGTCTGGAGGATCCTCAGACGAATGGGAGTGAACCTACCATATGACCCAGCAATTCCACTACTTGGTATATACCCAAAAGAATGGAAACCAAACTATCAGACAGATGCATATGTATCTATGTTTATAGCGGCTCAATTCACAATAGTCAAACTATGGAGGCAGCCAAGATGTCCAACCACAGATGAATGGATTACAAAACTGTGGGATATGTACACAATGGAATTTTACTCAGCCATAAAGAAGAACAAAATCATGTTCTTTGCAGGGAAATGGATGCAACTGGAAAACATTATGTTAAGTGAGATTAGCCAGTCACAAAGAGTAAAGAAGCATATGTTCTCCCTATTATGTGGATGCTAGGGAGAAGATGGGGCATAAGAGGGTCTCCAGATGAAAAGGAGAGATCCTCGATAAGCAAAGAAGTTGATTTAACTGAAGGGAATGGACGGGGGGTGGGGTGGGGAGGGAGCATCCTAAGGCACATGATGTACTTACACAATTATAACAAGATCACTCACTGAACTGAACTTGAGAGGGAGGGAGGGCGAGGGAGCGGGGTGGGAATTGGGGAAAGGGTCAGATGAGAAATGTGTACACATTTGTCTTTATCAATTTGTACCTAACAAAAATGTACATACAAAAATAAATAAAAAAATAACAAAAAAAACAACAAAACTTTACATCAGTAATGTTTACAATTTGGGGAGTTCAGTCATGCATATGAACTATCACCACAATCTAGGTAATAAACATCCACCACCTCAAATCATTTCATTGTATGTCTTTGATTTTTTTGTTTTTCATTTTGTTTTTGAACTGTGAAATTACTGGATGAAACCATAGGAGGCAAACATTCTTGACATTGGTCTGGGCAATTTGGTTAGGACACCAAAAGCATAGGTGAAAAAAGCAGAAATTGAGACTGGGAATTGTTTCAAACTAAGAAGCTTCAGCACAAGAAAGAAGCAATCAACAGAATGAAAAGGCAGTCCATGAAATGGGAGAAAACATTAGCAAGCCATTTACCTAACAACTGGTTAATTCCTAAAATATATAAAAAAACTTCGAAAACACAGAAGTTTATTTCAAAGATAGATTTTTGAGTTGAGCCCTCACAGGTGCAAATTGAGCAAGCCTAGTTGTGGCATAGAAATCCATATATTGAAATAACTGGTCAAGTGACGCTGTTGCAGTTATAGAGCAATAGTCCTCACCTCTAGCAGATCAATGTCTCCTAGCTTAATAAGTATTTTTATAATTCCCCTTTATGGTCCTGAAATTAAAGTCATAAAAGTATAACCCATCCACCCACAAAATTTCAGACAATATAATGAAAAGATAAAAGAGAAATACCAGGCAAGGGCTTCATATGAAGACAATGTGCTTTCCAATATGCAAATATTTGGACCTGAATGTAGTAAAAGACATAATGAAGAGGTCAAATGTTTGTACCTACTTAAATTGAAGAAGTAGAGATTTAAGATAAGTAAGCAATATTGAGTTAAATATCACTACATTTTATATTTAACACTTCAAAATAAAAACTATAGATTATATCTATGAAATTATTATGAGTGGGAAAAATTGATATGTCTGTGCCAACTAAAAATGCAAATGAATATGAGAATATTGTATTGACAAGTCAAATATCACCAGGAGGCATTGGCACTGGTCACATGATTTGTAGAAATCCTAAACAATCCCAATGAAGTGCCCAACAAAACAAAGTAAAATCTTCCTTTGATTTACATAGTAGTTGCATTTCTGGATGATTAAAACTATACAAAATACTTCAAATTAATATGAAAATGGAATTCTATTTCAGTCTCAGATCATTTTATGTTTTTCCCTGCAGGGATCTCTGGGGGAAGCATTTGGAAGTTATGTGGGATACATGGAAAATCTTTACTGTGTGGCCTTCTCCCATGTATTGCATGGTATATGATAGCCCTGCTGAAACTGGAAATGTTTGACAATAGGGTTTGTGGGTCTATGAAAGCAAATGGGCCCACTTAAAGGCATTTAAATTTAAAACAAACATGTTTTAAGTACTATACAAGTTATAGAAAGGGTACCAGGCTACACTTTTTACATTTCCAATGAATGAATTTAGCTTGTAATGCAAGGGTAGCCTTTATGTAGTCTCACATTACATTTGCACTTTAATGAAAAGCAGTGCTTAAGAAAAAATTCAACATTAAAGAAAAGGTTCAGCCATGAGCCTAGAAGGAGCTTTTCAAAATGAGAGTTTGATATTTAGGAAATTGTAGCCAGCAATGTCTTAATCAAATTGATTAAAATAGACTAGAATAGAAAATATCAGAACACAAAATATTATTATTTTAAGTTTTATTTCAGGAGTGTGTATGATGCATACGTACATGCATGAGTGTGTATGCTGGACATGATGTTAACTATATTTTACTAGGAGTCTTAGTAAAGTCAAATTTGGAAAACACTGAGGTAGATGGCCAGATAAGGATTTGGAATATAGGGGGATGTTTCCCCCAAATACCATAGCCACCTAATATGGTAGTCTTCTTTGGCTTATTTGTTAGAAACCAACTTTGGAGTAAAAGAGACCAGTATTTGAGTTCTAGTTGTATGTATCATTTAGGTATGTGACTAGAGGCAAGCTGCTGAAATTCACTTAGCATCAGTTTTCTTATCTATAAAATGAAGATAATAATGTGTTACAAGATTTCTGTAATAATAAAATCAGATAAAGTATCTAAAACGTGCAGTGTGCTATTTGATACAAAATAAGTGCTCAAAAATGACAGCTGTTATTATTAATTCGATAATAGTAATACCAACAAAAAGTCTGTCTGATAGACCAGTTAAGTATGAGATAAGAATGTAATGTGTACAATTTTTTTCCTATTCTAGAGAAATTCCTTGAAATATGTAAAATCATCATATTTGTATTAATTACCTTTTGCTATGCAAGAAATTACTATAAAACTTAGCATCTAGAGCTGCAAACAGCTGGGCGCGGTGGCGCACACTTGTAATCCCAGCATTTGGGAGGCTGAGACCAGAGGATCCAGGTTCGCGGCCAGCCTCAGCTACCTAGTGAGGCCCTCCACAACTTAGTAAGACCCTGTTTCAAAATAAAGAATAAAAAATAGGGCTGGGGGTATAGCTCGGAGGTAGAATGCCCCTGAGTTCAATCCCCAGTAGTGCAAATAAAATAAAATAAAATAAATAAAGCTGCAAACATTGATTACATTGATTATGTCACACAGTTTCTGAGAATTAGGAATCTGGGATCAGCTCAACTGGATGGTTCTAACTCAGGGCTCCCGTATGGTTCTAGTGAAACTATTGACAAGGGAGGCACTCTCTAAAGGGGCTGAAATATCCATTTACAATCACACTTCTGTGACTGTTGCCAGGAAGTTTCAGTACTTTGGCACATGATCTCCTCCATAAGGTTGCTCATGACAGAGCCTATAATCTGTGAAAGAGAGACAAATTGCCAAAGATAGAACAGTCTTACATAACTTAATTTGTAGAGTGACATAACATTACTTCTGACATATATTATTGGCCACAAAATCTATCACTTATCTAACATGGAGGGAGACCACAGAAGTGTGTCAATACTAGCCGAGTATAGTGGCTCATACCTGTAATTCCAATACTTGGGAGGTTGAGACAGGAGAATCACAGGTCCAAGCCAGCCTCAGCAACTTCTCAAGACTTTCAGCAACTTTGTGAGACCCTGTTCCAAAATCAAAAATTAAAAGGGCTGGGGAGCCGGGCGTGGTGGCACACGCTTGTAATCCCAGTACTTGGGAGGCTGAGACCGGAGGATCCAGGTTCCCGGCCAGCCTTAGCTACTTAGTGAGGCCCTCTGCAACTTAGTGAGATCCTGTTTCAAAATAAAAAGATTAAAAAATAGGGCTGGGGGGTATAGCTCAGAGGTAGAATGCCCCTGGGTTCAATCCCTGGTACCACTCAAAAAAAAGGGATAGGGGTGTAGGTTGGAGATAGAATGCTCCTGGCTTCAATCCTCAGCAATACACACACACACACACACACACACACACACACACACACACTTGTGTGAATACCAGGAAGCAGAGATTATCCTGAGAGTCATTTTAAAAGCTGGTTATCAGCAATATTTATTTAATGTTCATCCTCCTCAAGTAAATTTTTAAGGCAAACATGAAATTTTTCAGACATAAGTAATTATCATTCGCTATCCACTGTGAGTATTTGGGTTAACATTAACATGATTTGGAGGAGTCAAATTTGTAAATGATGCATGGCTTATTTAATAAATTTATTTAACTATCAGAAAATTTTCACACAATCTTACAGTGTTATCATTCTTTCAAGAAACTAAAATTCGGTAAAGGTATTTTAAATATGCCCCTGTGTTTTCTACCAAATAATACTTGGCTCTTTCTAGAGAAAAAAATACTTTCTCTAGTTATACTTTATTACATTCTAAAAATAAAAGGAAAGCAGGCTTCCTTTTCTGAGCATGCAATCAGATAGTTAATAAAGAGTTAAGGCTTCAAAAGTAAAAATCAAGGAAGATTTTTGATTAGTGTACACCTTTTCAAGGATGATCTAAGTAGAATGTGAAATGTCAATATGCTTAATGCCAAAAATTTGATGAACTACAACACATTAAAATAATTGCAGAAGAGGATTTTAACCATAAAAAATAAAAAATAAAGTTCCTCATTCAGATAATGTTAATAAGAATAAATAACCCAAATGAAATGCTGAAAAAGCACACCAAGAAAAACACACTTATTTCCAAAGTGTCATCTAATTTAAGAAAACGCTTGCACCTATTCTTAGAATTTGACTTTAATGTAAAGTTTATTTTGTCTTTAATAATAATAATTATATACATCAAATTTGCTCCTAATTTCTTTCATAAAGTCATAATTAGTTCTGGCCAATATGATCTCTCTCCTTCACTTTCTCCATGCTTGCTCTTTTATTCTGTGCTTTATAGTTTGCACATCTGTCCCATTAAGATATTTTCTTTTTGCTTTGTTTCTTATCCTCCTTTTGTGTGTGTGTGTGTGTGTGTGTGTGTGTGTGTGTGTGTGTGTGCGCGCGTGTGTGTTACTGGGGATTGGTCCCAGGAGCATTCTACCTCTGAGCTATATCCTCAGCCCTATTTTACTTTATATTTTTGAAACAGAGTCTCGCTAAGTTGCTGAGGGCCTCACTAATTTGCTGAGACTGATTCTCCTGTCTCAGCCTCCCAAATACAGGGATTATAGGCATGAGACACCATACCTGGCTCATTAAGATATTTTATGACACCTATGCACACAGAGGCATAAGTGACTGATAATTTAAAAATACTACATTCATTCATGCACATCTTTAAGGGGATAACATACATAAACTGCCTTTCACAGTTCCTAAAACAAAATAGGCGATTAATAATTGCATTTCCTTTTTCCACAGTTTTGCTTTCATTGCTTTTATAAGTTAAAAATATTAACTTACACTTTTAAGGAATACTAACTTGTTGCCAGCCCCCTCGCCCCAAATGCAATTATATTTCCATTACCTAATTTAATCATCAAAACAACCATGCAAATGAGACACTACTACTATTCATATTTTCCAGATGAGGAAACTAACTTTGCCAAACAGACTTTGCCACAGTGAATAATTGGTAGATCCAGAAACAAAATGTGGTCTTTTTGATTACTGGATCCATTTTCTAGTCCTATATCCTATATTCTTCTATTCATATCACCCACCATGTACTTGAAAGTTTTGCTCATTCTTTGGTTTTTTTGACCTCCCCATCCTCCATAAGTGTGCAGATTCAATACGACACCAGACAAAAGTGAGTGTAATTATACACACACAACAAAGCAGTGCACATTGCACACTAACTTTTTTCAACCGTTTTGTTTTCCATTGCAAATCACTCAATAGATCAAGCTCAGAAATGGCAAATATTCCCACTGACAATGTGATTCGGGATCCATAATTTAATGCCTTTCTTTCTTATTAAGGAAAGTCTACAGAAATACAAATGTGACGGAGTCTGATAGTTGTCCAATGAAATTAGTTATCTCATTTTCCCAGAGGACAGAAATGGGACTAGCCTGACACTACATTCCCAAATCTCCTTTGCAGCTAGCTGTGGTTATATGGTAGTATGGTCTACTAATAAGATGTGAATTATTTTGATATGTGTAACTTCTGTGTGATCTCCAAAATAAAACAAATCCTGGCTCTTTTCATTTCCCTTAAAATCAGTTAAGGATCTATTAGGTTGATCCATTGAACATGAGGTATCTAAGACCTAGTTTTGACTATGCTAATAAGTACAATTATCTTAGGTAGAGGTGGACGAGAATTTTCTTTAAAAGGATAGATAGTAAATATTTTAAATTCCATGGGCCACATGGGGTCTTTTTGCAAATACCCAATTCTACTATTATAGCACAAAACCAGTCACAGATAGTACCTATGCAAATGAGGTTAGCTGTGCTCCTGTAAAGTTTTATTTACTGGAAAATGAAGAAATGATGATTAATGGGTCCAGGGCTGCAGTTGGGTAGGAGGAATAACTTGTAATATTCTCTAGCATAGTAGAGTAACTATGGTAAACAACAATTAATTGAATATTTCAAAATAGCTAGTAGAAAAGATTTTAAATGTTCCCAAAACAAAGAAATGATGAATATTTGAGGGGATAGATGTGCTGATTACTCTGATATAATCATTTTATATACATGTATAAAATGCCATGTTGTGTCCCATAAATGTGCAATGATGTGTCAATTAAAATGATGTGTGTGTGTGTGTGTGTGTGTGTGTGTGTGTGTGTATTTGTGTGTGTTTTACTGAGAATTGAACCCAGGGGCATTCTACCTCTGAGTTATACCCAAAGCCCTATTTTATTTTATTTTATTTTTTGTTTTGAAACAGGGTCTTAGTAAGTTGCTGAGGGTCTCACTAAATTGCTGAGGCTGGCCATAAACCTGCGATCTTCCTGTCTCACCCTCCCACATACTAGGATGACAAGCATGTGCCACCATGCCCTGCTAAAAAATATATTAAAAATTAAAAATATGAATCCCTTATTTACCAAAAACAGATTGGGGGCCAGATTTGATCCACAGACACTATTTTGCTGACTCTCGATTTAGGGGATGGTAGAGTAATAAGATTAAAGAAACATCAGAATCTCTAAATATTCATCTGAGGTATAGTCGCCAGTTAGTCTGGACCACAAGTATCTATATTTGTGGCTCTATGAGAAAATCATTTCTTCTGGAAGCCACTATGTTGGGTGTTCTTGTGTTATACTTGTTTTAAATTTACCCTATTATCATGTGAGACTATAAAGCACCAATAAAAGCATTAAAAAATTTACCCTAACAAATATAGCAAATAGGACAGAGAGGGTGATTATGTAAATCTTAAATCTTTCATGAAAATGTTTAAGTAAAATCATCTAGTGTGTCAGTGTTTTAATAATAGTTAAATAAATGAATACCTAGCATATAACTTCCAAACTGATTATCACAAATTAGGGAATTGAAAATACTAAAGGGAAAAGCAACTGTTGAATGTAATCAGTTTCCAGAAACCTACAGTATCAGAAAATTGAGGGATCCCCATTTTTAATTTTTAAAATAGCTGGGGAGATAGCTCAGTGGCAGAGTGCTCACCTAGCACACACAAGTCCATGGATTCAATTCCCAGTATCACAAAAAATAAAGCAACAACAAAACAAAACTATCCTTTGAAAGAGACCCAAGCTTTCATTCCCACTGTTGAATTTCACTTATCAGTGACAAAAGAAGTGTTTAGGGAAAACAACACAATTCTCCTTCTCCAACAATTAAATCACACGAGAAAAGCCATCCTGTGTGTCTGTCCCTATTAATGAGTGTGTAAAAAGGCCACATTAGCTCAATTGTGTATGCCATGAGCATCAGTTATACGTGGGAGGTGCATATGGTTCATATAAATGGTAGATCATAAATAAATTGTACTCCCATGTTTGTTATTCACTCAATCAGTAAGTTAAACTAATAAACATGTTCCAGCGGGGTGTGGTGGTGGAAATCTGTAATCCTAGTATTTGGGAGATATGAGGATTGCTGGTTTGAGGCCAGTCTCACAAACTTAGTGAGACTCTCAGAAACCTAGCAAGATACTGTTTCAAAAACAGTAAATAAAAATAGTCTTTGGGGTATAGCTTGGAGGTAGAATGCTGCTGGGTCCAATCCCCACTTATACACACAAACATACCTTCCTCCTTTATTGGGAGGAACTCTCTGCAGAACAAGTTTACTTGCATGGAGGAGACTGCTCCTTCCACCTTTATGACATCTAGTTCATTGTCTAGAGTCAGTCCTAAATCTAGTCATGCATCTAAATCTCTAAAAAATGAATATAAATGCATATTTTCAAGTATCTCTCAAAATTTCTATTTTAGTAAATCTAATACAAGGTCTTAAAAGTATGTTTTTTAGAAATAGGTGATATAATTTGTCCAATGAGGCACTTATCCTTATACCCAGCTTAGTAACCAATGATATTAGAAAATTACAATAAATATTATACAGTTTAAACCAAGATCCTTGTGCAAAATATTTGTTACAATGTTCCAGACACTAGCCCATTGATAAATGGCCTTAGAGACAAGTCTTAAATTCAACAAAATTTTTAAAAAAAGTTTATAATTTTTCTTACACAAGACTTCCTCTTTTCTGTAATGACCATCACTGTTAGTGGACAATTAGCCTTTTAACTTCCTCAGGCTTATAAATGTTGGCTCCTTTGATCTCTATCTCAATAAAAAAAAAGACTCTTTAAGTTCTACTGCTCCTAGAAAGTAGGAGATATGTTTTTCTTTTTTTCATTCCTTTATCTCAAATAACTAATATAATGCATATACTCCCAGAAGTAGGAAGAATATAGAAAGAACTGTTATGACTCAACAATAAAACAACTCAATTTTTTTTTTTTTTTTTGGTGGTGGTGATACTAGAGATTGAACCCAGGGATGTTCTACCTTTGAGATATATCCCCAGCTCTATTTTATTTTTTATTTTGAAACAGGGGCTCACCAAGTTGCTGAGGGTCTTGCTAAGTTGCTGAGGCTGTCCTCGTACCTGCAATTCTCCTGTCTCAGTGTCCCAAGTACTGGGATTACAGGTATGTGCCATAATGCCCGGCTAACAACTTACATTTAAAATAAACAAGGATCTAATATTCCTCTTAAAAAAAAAGACATACAAATGGCACAATAAGCACATAAAAATGGAGATATCATAAATCACTAGATAAATACAAACTAGTACCACAATGAGACATGCCTTCATATCCACTAGGATGGTAAAAGACAGACAATAATAAATACTGGCAAAGATGTGGAGAAATTAGAACCTTCATAATATATTTCTGGTGGGAAGATAAAAATGATTCAGCTGCTTTGGAAAATAATCTAGCTAGTTGCTCAAAAGGTTAAATGTAGAGTTACTGTATGAATCACCAATTTCCCTCTTAGGCATCTACCAAAGAGAAATAAAAACATATGCCTACAGAAAAACTTGAATGTAAATATTCATAGCTGCATTTTTATGCTAGTCCCAAACCAAAAACAACCCAGATGACTTCCTATGAGTGAATTCTTAACCAAATTGTGTTTTGGAATATTATCCAGCAATAAAAAATGAATGGTACATACAACTTGAATGAATGAATCTCAAAGGCATTATACTGAATGAGAAAGGACAATGCCAGCAGGCTGCACACTGTAAGATTCCACACATTTAACATTCTTTAAAATAAAAAAAATAGTGATAGAAAAAATATCAGTTATTGTCAAGGGACAGGGATGAGGTAATGTAACTACAAAAGCATAGTACATTGAAATTTTTGAGGCAATGAGATGGAACAGTTCTGTACTGATTGTATTTGTGGTCACAAGAAGCTATGCATGCATTTTTTTAAATAGAAAAGAAATTTCATAAGAAGGCAATATTAACCTAATTATCATGTAAGCACACTGGATGAAGGATTCTGCAAAACTGTGTTTTATGGTTACTTCTCTTAGCTTCTTAATTCATGAGAGGGTTGGGGGTGGTGGGATGGGGCAAGGATTTCTCTATTAAAATGCATTAATTGTGTTTTTTAAGATGGTTTAATATGCTGAAATTTCCTCTGTGATATGAACAAATAAACTATTTTAATATAAAAAAATCCATAAAACTATACTCCTAAAGTAAAAAGGTCCATTTTGCTTTACAAAAATTTTGAAGATAAAATTATATATTTTAAAACAATTAAGTTTTCAATAATAGGGAACTGGTTGTATATTTAAAAAGTATATTATTAGAATAGAACATTTTTCAGCCAGGAAAAGTTGTGTCTTAGCAGGATGTGGTGGCGACACCTGTAATTCCAGTACTTGGGAGGCTGAGACAGGAGGATCACAGATTTGAGGCCAACCACCCTTGGTGGTTTAGTGATACCCTCAGCACCTTAGCAAGACCATGTTTTAAAATAATAAAAAGGCTGGGGTATAGCTCAGAGGTAGAATTTCCCTGGGTTCAATCTCTACTAATCCCCTCAAAATTATATCTTAAGTGAATATTAAAAGAAACCAAAAGTTATTCAAAAGATTGTAACTTTTTAAGCAGATCATCATATATATTTTTTGGTGTTAGTCTTTTTGTGTGAAAAAAATAAGGGTAATATATGGATGCACTGAAAAAACTGGTAGAAGAAATAAATCAACGTTTTAACCTTTTTTAAATGTTTTTTTTTCCAGGCGGTCCAAAACTTTCAAACTTTTTATTGTTTCTTTTCATTTTTTTCATATTAAATGTAAATTGAAAAGTATTATTTGATAATTTAAAATATAATTTTATTATCTAACACACAGAAGAATGCAAATATTCAAAATTTATTTTAATTTATCTCTTTTATATGTTAAATCTTAGTATTAAAATTATAGCAGAAACCAAATAACTTTCAGGTTTTCACAATTAAGAAATAAATTTTATGAGGAAATAATAGATGTCTGAACTTCTAATTATAATAAAACATTTATCTAAAATCTCTGCAGTAAGAACCTCAGAAGATTTCATGAATATTATCTTAATTTTATTTTTGTAGCATCCAATTGAAACAGTAGAGTTGTCAGGCACTTGTGATAACAAAATACATTGCAAAGTACAAGATTTTAAAATAAAGGAAGGTGACCTATTAAAGAATAATAAAATAAAATTTTAATATTATAAATTGCTAATCAAGGACTTGAAATACCCTCTATTGAATGTGACATTATTTTCCTACTCTCCTCCCAGTTTATCTAATTTGCATTGAAAATTCACCAGGATTACATTTACTGCTCTACCAAGCAATATATATTCTATCCTTCAACATATTTGGATAATTCCTTACTTAAAATATTCTTCACATCATTTATCATATCCTAGGAATTTCCAGCATATTTATTTTAGCCATTTTGCCTTGATTAAATTGGAAGGTAAAACACTTCTGTTTAATTTCTTGTTCAAGTTCTGTTGTTGGAGACATAACCTCTCTATATTTGAGAGTAGTTAATATTTTCAAGCCATTTCTCAGGGGTTACTAATGAAATCACCTAACCGAGTTAAGGATACACAGGTCTGAATGCAAATGAAACTATCTGAAGTTTCAGTTAAGGAAATTTAGAACTCCTGAGGCCCTGGTTGCAAATTAAAAAGAAGAAAAAAGAATTTAGAATGACAGGACATTGGCAGTTGAATGGCCCATGCCTATAATACCAGCTAAACTGAAGGCAAAGGCAGGAGGATCTCAATTTTGAGGTCAACCTGGGCAGCTTAGCAAAAACAACAAAAAGACCCTGTCTCAAAATAAAAATTTAAAAGGAGATGAGGACATAGCTCAATGGTAAGGCACTCAATCCCTAATACTACAACAAAGAAAGGAAGGAAGGGAGGGAGGGAAAGCCAGTTTAGAAGAAGCCAATTTTTCAGTAGAAAAACAGTCTAGAAGAAGGATTCAGAAGTACCTCCACTCCTTTTCCAATGAAAGAAACAAATATTAATCAGTCAATAAAACAAACACAGTCATCCCTCTCTCTTGTTTTCCATGAGGGATTGGTTCTAGATATCCTATAAATGTCAAGATCCCTTTATGTGAAAAGGTGGAGTATTTTCATATAGCCTGTGCACATCCTCCCATATACTTCAAGTCATCTCTAGATTACTTATAATACTTAATACGATGTAATGCTATAAAAGTAATTGATATATTATGTTTAAGAAATAGTAAGAACAAAAAGAGTCCATACTAGTTCAGTGCATCCATATTTTCTAAGTACTTTTGATCCACAATTTGTTGAATCTGCATATACAGAGCCTCTCATATATAGGGCTGAGTGTGGTACTTGAATACTTCCTGAAGTAGATTATTTGGAGTCTTCTTATGAAGAGTAAATGGAAGAGCAGAAAAGCAGAGATAGATGCTTTATAGGAGGATGAAGTTACTATAAAATTGCAAAAGATTGTTATACAAAGTTCCTATCCAAGTTGGGCATGGTGGCACATGTTTGTAATCCCTGTACTTGGGAAGCTGACACAGGAGGATCCAGGTTCGAAATAAAGAATAAAAATTTAGGATTGGGGGTGTAGCTTGGAGGTAGAATGCCTCTAGGCATTTACATTGTATTATGTACCACAAAAAAAGTTTCTATCCGGTATTTTTCAGAAAACATGATGACAAAATGTTTATGTACATAAAGGTGGCAGCTAAGGGATACATTACTGGTATCCTGATGCCACATTAAGTTTTAAAGTAAATTACCCATGTTAAAATTCTAGTCAAGGTGTATTTTACACTATTATTCACCAATTCCATTAATAATTATTGAGTACCTAATGTATTCCAACAACTATTCTAGACCCATGAAATATTCCCATGAAAAAAAATAGAGTAGTTGTTTTTTATCCACAGGGGATATGCTCCAAAACAGTAAGGGTGAGTTTGGGGGTTATATAAATGGGCACAATAAGTGAAACAAGTATGGAACACACAAAGGCACCAGATAGAAAAGGGAGAGGAGGTTTTGAGTCTTGCACAATTTGAATCAAAGCTAAAACTAAACCAAGGAAGGAGCCCAAGATGGCAACTGAGAGAAACACCTCATCTCAGGCACTGTAAAACTCGAATTAAAACTGTTGTAAAAGCAGCTTCTCGACTGAAGATAAAAGCAGCAAAAAAGTGAACAAAATAATGAAAATTGAAATGCAGCTGAACAAACCCAGAAAGCAGACCAGTGAGAATGAAGGAGCCCACGAGGAAAGCAGCAGTGTGTGCCATGGTGGCCACCATTAAAACTCTTGCTTGGAATGGTATCTACTAGCACTGAGGCATATAATGATCTCCTGCAAAGCCAGGAACCAGATGTGGAGTAAGCAACTACAGAACTCCACACCCTAATCAGGCAGCATATCCCTGCATGATCGACAGTGACTGAAATGCCTGGGATGACCATCTTAAGCCTGGGGCAGGGACACCCCAGCTCACCTTTTTCTAGAGCCAGAGCAGCACTCAATTACCACAATGGAATGAAACTAGAAATAAACTATAAGAAGACCCAGAGTAACCACGTAACACACATGGAGACTGAACACCATACTGCTGAAAGAGGAACGGGTCATAGAAGAAGTAAGGGGAGAAATTAAAAAATTCCTAGAAACAAATGAAAACAGAGACACAACATATCAAAACCTCTGGGATACCTTGAAGGCAGTACTAAGAGGAAAATTTATAGCACTGAGTGCCCACATAAGAAGAAGAGATTACCAAATAAATAA
Organism: Graphiurus murinus; assembly: GCA_004027655.1. Lineage (NCBI taxonomy): Eukaryota > Metazoa > Chordata > Mammalia > Rodentia > Gliridae > Graphiurus > Graphiurus murinus. Next base: position 14,167 of record PVLC010020970.1, read on the forward strand.
CCTAATGACACAGCTCAAAATCCTTGAAAAACAAGAACAGTCTAACCCCAAAGCCAGTAGAAGACAGGAAATTATTAAAAAAGAGTAGAAATTAATGAAGTAGAGAATAAAAAATAATACAGAAAATCAACAAAACCAAAAGCTGGTTTCTTGAAAAAATAAATAAGATAGATAAATCATTAGCCAACCTAACCAAAAGAAAAAGAGAATCAACACAAATTACCAAAACAAGAGATGAAAAAGGTGATATTACCATAAACAATGTGGAAATCCACAGGATAATCAGAAACTACTTTGAAAAGCTATACTCCAACAAAATGGAAAATCGAGAAGAAATTTCGATTTCTAGACACATATAACCTTCCAAAATTGAATCAAGAAGATATAGAAAACATAAATGGCCCAATAGCAATCAAAGAGATAGAAGCAGCAATAAAGAGCTTACCATGAAACAAAAGCCCAGGGCCAAATGGTTTCCCAAGTGAATTTTATAAAACCTTTATAGAAGAGCTAATCCCAATACTCCTCAAACTATTCTGTGAAATAGAAAGAAAAGGGACTCTCCCAAACAAATTCTATGAAGCGAATATCACATTAATACCAAAGCCGAATAAAGAGAGCTCAAGAAAAGAAAACTATAGGCCTATATTTCTGATGAACTTAGACCCAAAACTGCTAAACAAAATACTAGCAATGACATTCAAAACCACATTAAGAAAATTATACACCATGACCAAGTATGACCAAGTCGGGTTCATCCCAGGGATCCAAGACTGGTTCAACATAAAGGAAACAATCCGTGTAATTCACTATATAAACAGAATCAAAGATAAAAATCACATGACATATCAACTGATGCTGAAAAAGCATTTGATAAAATCCACCATCCATTCATGCTAAAAGCATTGCAAAGAATCGAACTAGAAGGAACATACCTCAATATCTAAAGGCAATATACAATAGGCCCACAGCCAACATCATATGAAATGGGGAAAAACTACAAGAGTTCCCACTAAAAACAAGAACAAGACAAGGATGTCCATTATGACCACTTCTGTTCAATATAGTACTTGAGACTCTAGCCAGAGCAGTAAGGCAAGAGAATGAAATCAAAGGAATACAAGTAGGAAAAGAAGAAATAAAACTATCCCTTTTTGCAGATGACACGATACTAAGAAGACCCAACAAAGTCAATTAAAAAGCTTATAGAACTGATCAACAAATTGAGCAAAATGTCTGGATACAAAATCAGTATTAAAAAATCAGAAGCTTTCATGTATGCCAACCATAAATCTGCTGAAAAAGAAATTCAGGCCAGGTGTGGTGGCCCATGCTTGTAATCCCAGCATTTGGGAGGCTGAGACTGGCAGATCCAGGTTCTCAGCCAGCCTCAGTCACCTAGTGAGGCACTCCGCAACTTAGTGAGACCCTGTTTCAAAATAAAGAATAAAAAATAGGGCTGGAGGTATAGCTCAGAGGTAGAATGCCCCTGAGTTCAATCCCCAGTACCACAACAAATATAAATAAAATAAATTATTAAATAAATAAATAAATAAAGCCGGGTGTGGTGGTGCATGCTTGTAATCCCAGCATTTGGGAGGCTGAGACCAGAGGATTCTGGGTTCGTGGCCATCTCAGCTACCCAGTGAGGCACTCCGCAACTTAGTGGGACCCTGTTTCAAACTAAAGAATAAAGAAAAATAGGGATGGGGGTATAGCTCGGAGGTAAAATGCCCCTGAATTCAATCCCCAGTACTGCAAAACAAAAAAACAAAACAAAAAGAAATTCAGAAAACAATTCCACTCAGAATAGCACCCCAAAAAATAAAATACTGAGGGATAAACCTAACCAAGTAGGTAAAAGATGTCTATAAGGAAAACTATAAAAAGTTGAAAAAAGAAATTGAAGAAGACCTTAGAAGATAGAAAGATCTTCCATGCTCTTAGACAGACAGAATAAATATCATCAAAATGGCCATTCTCCCAAAAGTGATCTACAGATTCAATACAATACCCATTAAATTACCAAGGTCACTTGGTAAGACATAGAAAGACATAGAAAAATCAGTCTTTAAATTCATTTGGAACAACAAAAAGCCCAGAATAGCCAAAGTAGTTCTTAGCAACAAGAACTATGCAGGAGGCATCACAATACCTGACTTCATACTCTACTGCAAAACCACAGTAATAAAAACAGCATGAAATTGACACAAAAACAGACGCATAGACCAATGGAGCAGAATAGAAGATTCAGAAACAAACCTACACACTTACAGTCAGTTGATTTTTGACAAAGGAGCCAAAAACATACACTGGAAAAAAGATAGCCTTTTCAACAAATGGTGTTGGTAAAACTGGTTAACCAAATGTAGAAAAATGGAAATAAACCCCACTTTCTCACCCTGCACAAGAGTCAATTCAAGATGGATCAAATACCTGGAAGTCAGGACAGAGATATTGTAGCTACTTGAAGAGGGCATAGGGCTAACAATTCAACACATAGGCACAGGTAAAAGCTTTCTCAACAAGAACCCAAATGCACAAGCAACTCAAAGGAAGATCAATACATGATATTGCATTAAACTGAAGAGCTTCTGTGCAGCAAAGGAAACTATCAAGAACCTCAACAGAGAGCCCACAGAGTGGGAGAAAAATTTTGCCAGCTACTCCCTCGATAGAGGACTAATATCCAGAATGTACAAAGAACTTAAAAAACTTACACACACACACACAAAAACCAAATAACTCAATAAAAAAATGGGCAAGGGATCTAAATAGACACTTCACAAAAGAAGAAATACAAATGGCCAATAAATGTGTGAGGAAATGTTCAGCATCATTAATAATCAGAGAGATGCAAATCAAAACTACCTTGAGATTTCACCTAACCCCAATTAGAATGACAATCATCAAAAACACAAACAACAACAGAAAATGCTGGCCAAAGTATGAAGAAGTGGGGACCCTAATACATTGTTGGTGGGATTGTAAATTAGTGCAACCACTTTGGAAAACAGTATGGAGGATCCTCAGATGAATGGGAATGAACCTACCATATGACCCAGCAATACCACTTCTGGGTATCTACCTAAAAGAATGGAAACCAAATCTTCAGACTGATGCATGTGTATCTATGTTTATAGCTGCACAATTCACAATTGCCAAATTGTAGAATCAGCCAAGATGTCCATCAACAGATGAATGGATTACAAAAGTATGGGATATGTACACAATGGAATTTTATTCAGCCATAAAGAAGAACAAAATCATGTTATTTGCAAGGAAATTGCTGGAACTGGAAAACATTATGTTAAGTGAGATTAGTCAGTCACAAAAAGTAAAAAATTGTATGCTCTCTCTAATACGCAGAAAGTAGGGAGAAAGTGGGTCATAAGAGGGGCTCTAGATGAAGAAGGAGAAACCTTAGTTGAGCAAAGAAGTGGACTTAACTGAAGGTGATTGGAGGGGAACACCCTAATGCACATGATGTACATTCACAAACATATCAATCAGTAAACTGAACTTGAGAAGGAGGGAGTGGTAGGGAGTAGGATGGGAATTATGGAAGTAAGAAATGTGTGCATGTATGCCTTTCCCAACTTTTACCTAACAAAGAGGTATGATTACAATGCACCAATAAGAAAACTAAAAAATAAAAATAAACCAAAGATGAAATAAAAGCCATCATCAGTTCCTTAGGACCACTGCTAACCCATACAATGCCTTTGTGCAAATTATTAGGAGGCTCATGTTCTTCCAGGCAATAGAACCTTGTGCCAGACTCCATTCCCACTCATCAATGCAGTTAACAATGTATACTGCTAAACAGGCAGTAGTCCTAAGTCAGGCCCAGGAAAGTGAGGAAGAGCTGGGGGTTGAGAGCTGGCAAATGAAATTCTGGTCAAATTGGACTATAGAAGGGTTACCTACTTCTGATGTTACATTGTGGTAAAGCTAGCCTGAAGAACGGTGGGAATGAGACAGGATGGTTCTTTAGTACAAGGCCAAGTGCAGCCAGGCACAACAGTGTACAACTGTAACCCAGTACTTCGGAGGCTGATATGGGAGGATCACAGGATCAAGAGCAGCCTCAGCAACTTAGCAAGACTCTGTTTCAAAATAAAAAGGGCATAGCTTGGAGGTAGAATGCCCCCTGAGTTTAATCTCTAGTACCAAAAATAAAAGAAAAAAGAAAAAAAAAAAACAAAAAACCAAGGCCAAGTACACATTAAGACCCTTTATTACTTATGGTTAACACACAAAATTAAACATCACAGACCTTATCAGAATCTGTAAGATAATCAAGACAAGGAGATAGTTGTATTTTCATGAAAATTATTAAAATGGTTCAAATGACCTTGTATTCAACCTGAGGTTATCTAGAAATTTAAAATTTTGTAAAAATGAAATAGAGCCTGTCATGACAAACAAAATAAGGCAGTTTCCTCAAGTTTGATCAAATTTTCATAATTTTATCATATCATTGGCACTGCCATGTTGCTGAAGTAAGGTCTTATGCAGCCCTAATGTTTATGCTGTGTGCCTGCTGGTCAATGATGAGAAGATGATGAATTAAATAAAATTTCCCCATTAATGAGACATCCTAATGACACATCCTTGAAGGCATCCAAGTGTCACGTTTGTTTTCTCAGATTTTCACATAGTCCATGTCATTCTGAATTATTTTGCATCAAGTCACCTTGATTAATCAATCACCTAATCAAATTCCCTCTGTGTGCCCAGAAATATGCTAAATGCTTGGGGGAGTCACAGGAAGTAGGAAAAGAAAATCTCATTATTAAGGCAGTTGAAAACTAACTGAGAAACAACTCAGAAGCTATATGAAAATGTAAAAGTGTATACTAAAGTGCTAAAGTTTGTGATACCTAAAGGAACTAATATGGTCCTATTTGCATAATATATGTGTATATATGTACACACACACACATATATATATATATAAAATACCAAAAAAGGAGGAAAAAAGGAGAATTCATCAGAAGAGGCTTCCTTACAGAGGAGACAGGACTTGAGTCTTAGAGAATCATTTGGATAAGTTAACTCTGCCTTGCTATATGCCTTCTGATAGCTTAAAAATTGCATACATATATTTTTCTCATGTAAACTGAATGTCAGTACAGGGTTCTCACATTTTGAGAACAATAATGTGTTTCTAGTCCTCAGATGCTTTGTTGAGGAAGGGGTCCATGACACGGTCTTTCAACTGGCACAGAAGGCTTGCTTATGCTTTGTTGAAGGAGACAGTCCTAGCTACCATGCTGCCTGGTTATTCAGACTTTAGATCAGCTCTGCTTCATTATGGCTGGGTATTTTAAGTAATTAGAGCATTCAGATTCTCCATTTCTTTGTGGACAAGTCTTTTCTGTTGTTTCTAAGGTTATATAACTTCTTTAATGAAAGCCTTTGGAATGGCTTGAAAATTCAATATGCATTCTCATTTATCTGTAATAAAAGCTCTTATTCACTATTTTCTTAAAAAGGAAAATAACATACAATTTGCAAAGGATGATCAGGGTATTCAATTTTTCAATTACTTTGGTAATAATTAACTCCTCTAATTGTCATATTTTATGACTTTGCAGTAGGAAGAATGCTCCCTAATTACTACAGGACATTTGGACTTGATTATTGAGCAGATTTTTAAAGAGTTATGTATGCACCGAGATAGAAATCATTTATTAAAATAATCACAAAAGGCAATGATAAATTTCTGCCTTCTTATTATGTCCCATGTCTTCAGTCATGAGCCTCCATTTTAAGTGCCTTTCACCTCTAATTGTAAATGTCATGTAAATCTATAAAAAAAAAGGGTATCTTTCTAGGGCTTCCTATATACCCATGGACACGGAGAACATAAAAGTTGCCAGACATATTAGAGATCATCCCTCCTTTTACAGAAAAGAGAGCCAAAGAGTAGTACTGTGATTTGAGTGTGACCTTCCAGGGTTCCTGTGTTGAAATGTAATCCCTATTGTGAGGTATTAAGATGCTGGAAACTTAATTCAATGATGGTGCTTAAAGGTGAGCTTCAGGGAGGTGATTAGGATTAGATAAGGTCATCAGAGTGGAGGCCTCAGGACTGAATACTGCTGGATTTATAAGAAGCTGGAAAGAGACCACAGGACACATGCATAAGCATGCTCTCTGTCTCGTGACTCTACCAGGATGAAGGCCACCACCAGGTACAGCCCCTGAACCTTGGACCTCTAGAAACTTCTTTCCATTAAAACTTATCCAGTTTGTAGTATTGTATTATTGGTAACAGAATTTGGATTAATGCAAGTGGATAAATAGTTATTGACAGAGTCAAGGACAGAATTCCTGTCTCTTGAGTATTGTTTCTTTTTTCTTTTTCTCTAATATCATCTAAATGACCATTCTTCCAAAAGTAATCTACAGATTCAACTAAATTACCAAGATCACTCCTCACAGACATAAAACAATCAGTCCTTAAATTCATTTGGAACAACAAAAAGCCCAGAATAGCCTCACAGACATAGACAAATCAGTCCTTAAATTCATTTGGAACAACAGAAAGCACAGAATAGCCAAAGTAGTTCTTAGCAACAAGAACCATGCAGGAGGCATCACAATACCTGACTTCAAACTCTACTACAAAGTCATAGTAATAAAAACAGCATGGTACTGGCACAAAAGCAGACACATAGACCAATGGAGGAGAATAGAAGACTCAGAAACAAATCCACACACTTACAGTCAATTGATTTTTGACAAAGGAGCCTAAAACATACATTGTTTCTTTTTTCAATAATGGACATTAAATTACAAAGAGCAAAATTGTTAGCAACCTAGAAAGTACCACCAACACTCTCCCAGCCCTTACCTGTGACTATAAACTTTTTAAAACTCTGAAAAGCTTGAATGCTAACTTAAGGCTGATCTTCCAAAGCAAAGACACCATGAAATATTTGTGGGGTCAGGTCCACAACTGAACCCAGAGGTAGAGCCCATGGAACATACCTAGACACCCATATTTTCTATAGATCATTTTATACTATGCTGTACTTTCTCATACATACTCTCTGATCATTAATTTTTGTGATATAACATATAAATAGCAAGATGGAAACTCTATCAAAGAAACTTCCAGTAACTGAAAGAAGAATGGCACGCATGATAGGACCAGAAAAAAGGTCAAAGTACTAGCCAAGACACTAGGTTGAAAAAGATCCAGTAAGGGAAGACCAAAAGTCGTGTTTTATCTTAAATACAATAGCCAGCACAGTGCTCTCTCTATACATAGCAGGCACTCAACCAATTATCTGTTGAATGAATAAAGGGATATTAGATTGGAATGTGCACTAGATTTTGGAGCTGTGATTCAAGTAAAAAAAATGGATGGCAGAATAAAGATCAAATGGTAAGAGAAGCAGATAAATGGAATAACTATCAGGTTAAAGAAAGAAAACTAAGGACTTCTCTTAGATTGCATTTTGTTTTTAATTTTATTGTGGTAAGAACATTTACCATGATCTCTATCCTTTAAAAAAATTTTAAGTGTATAGGACATTATTGTTGACTATAAGTACAATGTTGTACAGCTGTCCCTCAATAGCTGATTCATCTCTCTTGACTGAATATTATCATCGATTAGTAATTTCCCATTTTGGCCTCTCCCTATATCCTGGTAACCACCAGTCTACTTTTTGATTCTAGTAATTTGACTATTTTATATATCTCAAATTAGTGTAATCATGCAGTATTTATCTTTCTGTGATCTGTTTCATTCATAAACTGTCCTTACGATCCATCCATATTGTCACACATTGTAGTATTTCCTCCTTTTATTAAAGCTCAGTAGTATTTCATTATGTGTATATACTATATTTCCTCTATCTACTCATCTGTTGAAGTACTTTTAGACTGTTTCCACCCCTGGGATACTATGAATACTGCTGCACTAAACATGAGAGTGCAGATATCTCTTCAACACAGTGACTTCATTTCTTAGGGATATATACCCAGAAATGGATTTCTGGATCATATGGTCATTCTATTTCTAATCTTTTTTAGGAACTGTTTTCCATAGCAGCTACACTAGTTGACATTCCCATGAACAGTGTGCAAGGATTCCAATTTCTCCACATCCTTACTAACATTTGTTGCCTTTTTAAATAAATGGCATAGCAATGCTGGCAAATGAGAGGCAGCATCACATTATGGTTTTGATTTGCATTAGTGACAAGTGATTACTGAGTAATGATACTGCATTTTTATATACCTGTTGGACACTTGTATGGAGAAAGGTTTTAAACTGAGTTTATGATGCAAGGAAAACAAAAACAATTACCTGTGGTTGGTTGAATTAGGTAGGTTATAGTAATCTGAACTTCAAATTAAAGCATAATTATTAAGGATCACATCTTCAAATAAACACAACTGTATATATAAGACATTAGTTGATATTGTGATTTTTAGCACATTCAGGATATGAACTTTGTCCTTTACACTCACCCAGAACTTGTGAAGTTTTTGTGTTTTATTTGTTTGTTTTGTGGTCCTGGGAAGCAAATCCAGGCTTTTGTGTGTGCTGGGCAAGTGACCCTCCACTGAACTATATCCCCAGATCCAATTTGTGAGATTTAATAGAAACTAATGCAGAGCAATAATGATCATTACCTAATTTTTCCTCCTCCTGTCCCAGGGGATATTTTTACAAGATAGAATCACCAGAGATTCATGGGAAGTGTAGGACATTTTTCATCCTTTATTCCTGTGGGGGATAACTACTTGATTATTGAATACAGCTTTCCTAAGGACCAGAAATCACACTAGTGTCAGGAGAGTTTGGAACCTATGACTTCGCAACATAATGTCTCAATACCACAGAGGAAAAAAAATTAAGTCAAAAGCTATCTAAGTTCTAAAACAAGGGACATGATATTATTGTTCTGTGACTATCACAAAATTGTTCATTAAAGATAAAAATATGAAAGAAATCATAGGAGATTCTACATATCATATATTATATATGATATTCCATATTTATATTATTTTTCTCCTCTAACCATTTTCTAACAAGATCAGAAATACGGTTGATTTAAAGAGACTGAATTTCTCTATAGCAATAATTTGGGAAGCTTCTTAGAAGGCAAATAAAGTCCATAATGCAAGCTTTTGAAATATTGGAAAAATCAGAACACTAGCAAAAAGATTATAAACCAAGCTTTTTTTCCAAATCTCTGTGGCCTGACTTTCACTCATGTACTCAATAAAACATTACTGAGGACCTATTATTTGACAGGCACTAGCTCTAAATTTTGATAATTATAACAAATATCTATATAGCATTCTAGACCTATTAGTAATAATACCAATAATGAAGGGGCAGCAGCTAACCAGAGAAAGCTCTTTGTACGATTCTATCAGGAAGAGGAAGAATGTACAAACATATTTTAAGTCTGCTTGTTTACATCTGCTCATATGTAGGCCAAATTGACCCAAGCAATTAACTTGGCCAAGCCCCAAATCATGGAATAGAGGAAATATTCTCCTCTATTGGAGGAAGGGTGTATAGTGAATATTTACTGAACAATCACAGGTCTTTCCCATTGGGTATTGTAGTAGACCATGAATATGGGGAGTCTTCATATGGTTGGGGCTAAACTCCTCAAGAAGGTGATATTTGAGTTGACCCCTAAATATGAGAAGAGGGTAATCATGAGACTAGTTAGAGAAGAAACATTCCAAACAGAGGAAACAACAAATTCAAATATTCTGAGACAGGAAACAGTTGGGTGTGTTCAAGAGCAAAAGAAAAAAGGTCAACAGAGCAAAACTTGTAAGGTTTACATAATAAAGCATTTGGCTTTTGCAATAAGTGATATAGGAAACTATTGGGAATTTGTTTGCTTTTAATAAAAATTCCAAACAAATGCAATAGAGAGAATTATATAATAAGCCCTACAGAGTCATTACCAAAATTCAGTAATTATCAATATTTTGTCATATTTGCTTCAGCTGTCAATTTTTTCCCTTGACTTAAGTATTTAAAGCAAATCTAAGACTTCATGTTATTTTGATTCTATATGAATAATTCAGAACGCTGTTCTGAAAAGAATGGATGTTTGCTTATATAGTCACAATGCTGTTATCACGCCTAGCATAGATAGTAAGTCTTTGGTGTCATCTAATAACTAATCCAACATTAGCTGTGTCCATTTATCCAATTATGCCACAAGTGCATTTTTGCCTTTGTTTAATTCAAAGCAAGATCTGAACAAGTTCCACAAGAAATGTATGATATTATTTATTTTTCACTCTGAAGCAATAATTTCTCTTTTTTTCCACTGTCATTGACTTGCAAAAGAATGCAAGTCTGTTCTCCTAGAGAAAGCCCTGACATAGTGGATTTATTTCCTTATAATGCCATTTCACTTGTTCTTTTAACTCCCACATCTAAATGGAGGACAGTTGTTAATCAGATTCAGGTTCAACTCTTCGGCAAAAGCACTTTATAGGCTGTGCTGTGTGTATCATTTTGAGGAGACAATTTCTGGGTGTCGTTTTTAGGACTGGTCAATGGATTCATGTGGTGGCAGTCTGATCTCTCCATTGTAAAGTCTCCCATAAATTCTTCATTCAGTGCTTCCATTCATTAATCAAATGAATGTGTTACCCAAATCAATGATCTCATTAAGTACTGCACAATACTGATTGTATGGTTCTTCATTCCTTACCCATTTATTAGCTGGAATTCTGAAAAGGAGACATTTCACTCATAAACTAGTCATTTTAGTAATCTAAAATACACTTACAAGGTAGTAAGCAGGAGAACGATATGATGTGTATAACTATTTGGAAAGATGCATAAAGGCAGGAAAATGACTTATACTGCTACAGCAAGGTCCAGGTGAGAGATGATGATACTCTGGAATAATATTTTAATACTGAAAATGGGAAAAATGATCTTAATTGGGATATGTTTGGGTAGTAATCCAAGAGGACTTGTTGAAGAATTGGATGTGGATTTGAGCTGTGAACCAAGGAAAGCAATCAGACTGTCTCCTAGGTTTTTTATTTAAGAAAATCTGTGTCATCTAATAACTAATCTATTAATAACTAAAATGAGATTTTTTTTTTTGCAGTACTAAGGATTGAACTCAGGGGCATTCTACCTCCGAGCTACACCCCCCAGACCTATTTTTTTATTCTTTATTTTGAAACCGGGTCTCACTAAGTTGCGGAGTGCCTCACTAAGTAGCTGAGGCTGGCCGCGAACCCGAATCCTCCGGTCTCAGCTTCCCAAATGCTGGGATTACAAGTGTGCGCCACCACGCCCAGCTAAATGAGAAATATTTTAAGAGAATGGATTTGAAAGTAGATAAGACAGAATTCAATAGCCTCGTGATTATGTTCAATTTGTTATTTTTATTAGGTAAGTAAGTAGAAGTATTAAGTAATAATATCTGAAATTCATCAAGGCCAGAGACACACAATTTAAAAACTAACTTTCAGAGGGCCTCACTAAGTAGCTCAGGCTTTCAGCAAACCTGCGATCCTCCTGTTTCATGTAAGAAATAAAAACTTTCAGCCAAGCGTGGTAGCATATGCTTGTAATCCCAGTATTTTGGAGGCTGAGACAGGAGGATCACAGGTTCGCGGCTAGCTTTAGCAACTTAGTGAGGCTCTCAGCAACTTAACAAGACCCTGTTTCCAAATGAAAAATAAACTAGATCTGAGAGTATAGCCCAGAAGTAGAAGACCCCTGGGTTCAATTCCAAGTACTGAAAAAAAGAAAGAAAGAAAGCCCACCTTTTCTATTGAAGTAGTAGTTTTGAAAATACTGGTGCTCTATATTCTAGCCAATATTTTTCTGATTTTTAATGTTTTAGTTTAATTTAGGTCGTTCTACTGTGTATGTGTATTATGGTGCATATTGTATTGTGGGTTTGATTTGTGTTCCTTGATGGCATCCTCTGCCACTGGTGCTACTTCAAATAATCAACTCCAACTAAATTTAGTAGCCGGCAGCTGTATCACGATAAGGAGGAAGGGGAAAAATCACAAGAATAACCCTAACTATATGTACAAACCTACTAGGTTTCAGAGAAATAAATCCTTTTCATCTCTGGATCTTTTTGTTGTTGTTTTTATAGCTGGTATTAAGGAGAACAGCATTGGCTTAGATAAGCTTCATTTGCTGCCAGCCCCCAAAAAAAGCTGAAAGGAAAGAAAAAGACAAACTATATTAAAAAAAAAAAAAAAAACTACCCATTCAGGTTGGAAAACATGAGAGACTTGAACCATCAAGAAGCAAAACTAAGGAAATTTATTTAACAAAGCACTCACAGTAGGTTGAATAGTTAACTTATTACATTGTTACTATTTTGATCAGAGTAAAATCAAATGGTGAATTTAGTTCAGCTACTGGCTCTGGATGATAGACTACTTCATTTCCTTTCTAAAACAATGTTAGACAATACCAAACAACACATGTACTAGAAAATCACATTTTTTAAAATAATTATGATATTTTATCTTGCCAAAATGATGAGGAAATCATCAAAAATGTCACAACCAGGCTCTGACAATCCAATTAAGAACTTTGCATTTCTTACTGATGCAAGAATACCAGAAAGGAAAAAGCTTCTAATGCAGAATACTATTCGGACATTCAAAAACATGAAATCCTATGGGTTTTTTTTTTATGTGGTCATGTTTTTTTAAATATGTAATCCCATGACAACCTGATTGGACTTGGAGGACATTATGTTAAGTAAAATAAGTAAAGCAGCCATGCATGAAAGCATATGCCTGTAATCCCAGTACTTGGGAGGCTAAGTCAGAGGATGGCAGGTTCGAGGCCAGCCTCAGCAATTTAACCCAGAACCAGAAAAAAAGAAAAGTAAACAAAGAAATAAGTAAAGCACAGAAAGAGAAGCATCACATGGTTGCATGATCTCATACATAGGTGAAAACTAGAAGAGTTGGTCTCATAGAAATTGAGAATAGACTTACTAACGTGCAAGGAGGGAGGAGGGGTGAGCGGGATGAGATGCAGAGGGAAATACACCAAGTGCTGTGAGCAGGTATTAATTTTTCACTTTGAATCTCACTATGTTGTATAATTACAATGGTTCAATGAACATATAAAATAAATAAGTACCAAAAAGAAAAAGAAATTGAGAATAGAATATTCATTATCAGAGAAATTGGTCAATGGATATGATGGTGATTGGGTCTGTACTGATTGCTAATAAGGGCAGTGTTAATTGCTAATAAGAACAAGCTTTTATACTTAGGCAGAAAAATAAAATCCTTTTCTCTGTCTTTAAACTGTCAGCCAAGAGCTGCAGCCAAGGTTGACCCTGGTCAGCTAAAAGTTGGCTGTTAGCCCAACAACACTGAATGCCAGAACACAGATACCTGCACTTAGAAAAGAGTTATATAGATTCTCACAATAGTTTAGACTAAAATTACAAGATGAAAAAGCAAGTTATATTAGCCCAATATTAATTACTAATAACACAAGATAATTATAAGCCCCAAACCTCCTAAAAGACTATATTCCTGTGTCTTTCTCTTCTTCATTATAAAACAAGTTTTTAACATAACAAGTAAATTCTAGCTGATAGATATAAGGAAAAGCTGAGAAGTTCACCAAGGACATGGGACAGTAAAGTACACTTTAAACTTTAAGAGTAAGATAAAACAAAGAACAAAGTGAGCTTCTACCATGCAGCCCCCTGACCTTGCTAAGTAACACATTTTAATCAGGGATGTCAGACCTCTCTGTCCATGTGAGGATGAACAAAGAAGGCTAATTAAAACAACAACAACAAAAACTTACATAGCAGAGATAACTAATGGGCCTGTACAAGTTTTTGGTGGGAAAAGCAAGGTGGGTGGAAAAAGATAATGAATTCTTTTAAAAAATGTATGTATTTGAGCTGGGCGTGGTGGCACACGCTTGTAATCCCAGCATCTGGCATCTGGAAGGCTGAGACCGGAGGATCTGGGTTCGTGGCCAGCCTCAGCTACCTAGTGAGGCACTCTGCAACTTAGTGAGACCCTGTTTCAAAATGAAGAATAAAAAATAGGGCTGGGGGTATAGCTTGGAGGTAGAATGCCCCTGAGTTCAATCCCCAGTACCGCAAAAAAAAAAAAGTATGTATTTGAAAACCTCAGTGTCAGCCGGGCATGGTGGCGCACGCTTGTAATCCCAGCATTCGGGAGGTTGAGACCGGAGGATCCGGGTTCGCGGCCAGCCTCAGCTATCTAGTGAGACCCTCCACAACTTAGTGAGACCCGGTTTCAAAATAAAGAATAAAAAATAGGGCTGGAGGTGTAGCTTGGAGGTAGAATGCCCCTGAGTTCAATCCCCAGTACCGCAAAAAAAAAAAAAAAAAAAAAAAAAAAA